>CM035411.1:80771821-80814321 GCA_020310875.1 Ceratopteris richardii
CATCCCTCATGTTGGCAGTAGTCAAGGAACAGAAGGAGTTGCAAGACAAGGAAGCCTACGAAGGGAGTCAGAACGAAGAGAAAGCACAGGCAGACACAGTAGTCAAAGAAGATCTGGCAAGTAGGCCATTTAAATTTTTCAGGCATCAAAGAGTTGGGCACACAAGAAGAAGGAGCAATTAGGGAGCTCCAGGAAATGTATGTCAAAATGCTAGAAGAAATCCCTACAAAAATAGTGATTTTCATCACTAAAAACCATTGTAAATACCATTTCATATTTTTGTAGCTCCATATTGTGCAAGCCAAGGAGTCCTTGAGCTTGAGGAGCTTTAGAAGTACCTACCTATCAGTTTTCACATTTTTTAGACTCCGTTTGAACCTCCAAATAGGATAGAGAACCTAATTTTTAACTAGGCCGGACACTAGGTCTGGACACGGCCAAAACCTAGTCAAAAACTATAAATAGAGCTAGAGAGCTCATTTTTGAGGTTATCTTGTAATTGATTTGAACTTGTAAGAGCTTTTTGAAAGTAATCTAAGAACTCCATTGCTTCTCACTCTTTGTCTTGCCGTATGTGCGCATGTGTGTATGTGTGTGCATGTTAGTGTGCTTCTCACTCACGCACTTGTGCCATCACTTGCTTGAGGTCATCATACCATCCTCACGTCTTCTCGGATTGACATTAAAGGAGGTACTACTCATCATTGAGCTACACCAAATTTTGGCGTCGTTGCCGGGGATTGAGCTTTGAGGACGAGCGTGTGATGGTAAGACGTAGAGTTGACGCGTTGGAGTTATAGGTATTTTCTTCACTTTTATCTATTTTCATTTGTTTTTCTCATCACCATCATCATCCTCACCATCTCCCACATCCATCTCCATTATCGCAAAAAATTTGAGTTTTTGTTCATATCACTCCATCCATACCATTCCCCTCATTTCACTAGTGAGAGAGAGCGAGAGAGCGTTTGTGTGCTTGTGATTTTCTGTGTTTTTTGAGATTTTCTGCAGGAATCAGCATCCCCAGCAGTTGCACCAGCTCCAGCAGGTAAAAAATTTGAATGTGCAGGTCTCGAGGCATTGACCTCTATCAATCGCGACCGACAGAAAAAATGGTCCATTTGCTAAACAAAGTACATAATCATGATCTACATGCCTAGAGCTTCCCAAATGTGTGCTTGAAATTTTAAAATTCCTCAGGTTTCTGTCAATCGCGATCGCTCTGTCAATCGCGATCGACAAACCATGACGGACACATGCCGATGGCTCTGTCAATCACGACCGACACATCAATCGTGATCGACAGAGTCAACGACCAGCTGACCACGACTGGCAGAACCTACGCGTGACACGTGTCAATCGCGATCGAGCCATCAATCGTGATCGACTAGTTAATCGCGACTCACAACCCCGACAGACCTGTCAATCGGGACCGACACAGTCAACGATTGTTTGACCATGACGGACAGACCCTCGCAAAGGACCTATCAATCGTGATCGACCCATCAATCGCGACTGACAGAGTCAATGACCCTTTGACCATGATGGACTGAAAATCTGGGCCACGTGTCAATCGCGATTGACCCATCAATGGCGACTGACAGCCACAACGGACCTGTCAATCGCGACCGACACGTGGATCGCGATTGACCTATCAATCGTGACTAACAGAGCTTGCAAACGTGATTGAAGGGCAAATTTGGCCAATTTTTTAGGGCAAAAAAAAATAGTGGTCTATTCTTGACAAATTGTGGGACAAATACTAGGGTTTATCATTGCATTATGAGGCCATTACACAAAGTATTTCGAGAGTCCTATTTGCCTGCTAACCTGTTTAATATCCTGATTTGGCCCCAAAACCTTGAACGGACATAACTTCCTCATACGAAATCCGATTGCGGTGATTTTTGTTTTGTTGGAAAGCTCGTGGGGAGTACAACCAAAACTTCCATTGGTTACGGTATAATTAATGTCAGGAGTATTAGATAGAATAATTTGAAGTTGACCATATCCCGAGGTAGGAAAAAAATTGAGGGTCCCTTGGGATTGATTTCCATAGAGGCAAAAGGCAATTGGGTCTGTGAATTACATGCATGAAAGTGATATGTCTGTCAACTGAATTCAATTCTTGAGCTAATTGTGGACTTTTTCAGGTAACTTGAGAGCATCGAAGGGTACTCGAAGCAAGAGTAAGTGCGAGATTGGGAACATGCTTCCTGGGCATACAAGGGCAACCAAGGGAAGAAACTTAAGGTTGGAACTTCTCAACACCCTCTGTCAATCCCTAGCATAGGCTAAGTACGGATAGAGGTTTTAATTAATTAAGAACACGTTAAGAACAACCAATTCCAAGAACTCTAATCACTCAAGTGCAAGTGCTAGGAGATTACAATTGTGAAACAACCTAAGGGAAAAGAAACTAAATCAAGCAACTGCACTCAAAGTACGATAAAAATTTAGGAATCCCTTGCGACGAGGATCAATTGGACAAGAAGTGACACCCTAAGGGATTAAAAAAGAACCAGTGACTAATACAAAAGAACTCAGCAACGCAAGTGTACTTGGGAAAATTCGGGATTATTCAATTGGGCTTATGAACCTTAGATCAGGAAGACACCTAGGGAGAGATAGACAAAGTCTTAGATCTTTAGAGGCTAGTGTCAATCATACTGCTAGGTCTTGGGCCTAGAAGTTGAGCCATCATTTGTATTACCCTAGCTCTGAGACGAGCGAGTCTGAGATGTCCCACGGTATGGAGAGACCTACAAGAATCTCCGGAGTGCCATATTTACATAGGGTAGAAGGCCCTTACAGGACGCAACTCGAATACCTTAGGACCAACCGATTAGGTGCTAGCATCTATGAGGACGGCCTAGGAAGATCTGTAGTATAGATTAAAAACCCTGACCAGTCCATTGGACTAGAACATCCAGCTGTCAAGTTTGAAAATGGAGCATACCTGGATAAAGAAGGAACCATATACATAGTCACCAGTCATTCAGATAGGACTGATGAATTTGGGAATGTGGTGCCGGAAACGGACTTAGGTGACCTAGAGCAAGGAAACATGGGTGTAGAACCTAGAACCCCCCAAGGCAAATCTGTTCTCACTAGGATTATCACACTAGAGTGGATTCCCTAAGATAATAAGAGCATAGATCTACTCTTGAACTGAGAGACTGATGAAGCCTTTTGGAGATATAGACCTAATCAGCCGAGTGAGGTAGGAACAATCATGATATATGAGTTCAAAGATCCTAATATTCCAGGTAGAGTGACCTACTTAGATCACGCTTCAAAGAGAATCTTTGGGGTTACAGAAAATGATAGGCATGCTTACACTTGGAAAGGTGAATTCATTTTCCCCCAACCAAGATCGAATGTGTCCTTTGGTCACTCAGGAGCTGGAACATCCCAAGCTCATGGAATTCAAAGAGACAGACATAGAGATAGATCGGAGGTAAGCTTTGCCAACCCAGGGGGAAGAGACAGAACGAGAACGGAAACAAATAGAGTGCAACTTGAGGGACTTAGGGCCCCAAGGAACCAGAGGAATGCTGATGATTTTCCCTTGCCAAGGCCTAGGGAGCACGCGAGGATTTTGAGACCGACTCAGTTAGTTAAGTCCATGAAGAATTACTTCGATGGCACAGGAGACCCATATGATCATGTGGCCGATTTTAGGCAAGTCTTGAGAGCTGAAGAAGTTGAGGATCTATTCATGCAATATAATGCCTTTGGTCTAACACTTAGGAACACAGCCCTTATGTGGTTTCAACCATTGAATGAGAGACAGTTCAAGAGCATAGAACAACTCTTAGAAGCTTTCATCACCGAATTCTCTAAGAGTGGCATAAGGCATAATACTTCCTCATTGATCCACAGCTTCAAGCAGACTCCCCAAGAGACTGTGAGACTTGATGGAAGAAGATTTAGGCAATACCTTGAGAGATGCCCTGTTCTTGAGTTACCCACACCTGCCAAACAAGTGGCTTTATTCTTTGATGGATTGCTCAGTACAAAGTTGCGATCCTATGTGTACTTGAAGGACCCTAGGACCATAGAAGAGTGTCTACACATGTGCATTGACATTGAGGATAACCTAGGAGAGGAGTTAGAGCTTTCCAAAATCTACAAAGATTCAGATAGTGCCTCTAGTCTCTCTTCCTCGCAATCCACATCAATTGAGGAACTTGCGGAGAAGGTAGCTCAAAAACTAGGTGTCTCTAGTAAACAAATTCCTAGATTTGCCCCAGTAAAGAGGTGCTATACTTGCAGTGGTGACCATATGGCAAACGCGTGTCCCATCATGGCTCAACCCCAAGTGAATCCTAGCAGCCAAAATTGCACCATAGAACGGAGATACACAAATCACACAGCACAAGATTGCCCGTACAATAAGCAAGTGGTTAGGCAAACCTACCCTCAGCCCTATCCACAACAGAGAAGATACCAGAACCAGTACCCCCCACAACAATATGGTAGACCACAGCAACCCTATCAACAACCCTACCAGAACCAACAAAGGCCACAGCCTGTGTTAGCTCAACAACCTCCAACCCCAGCTAATGTGATTCTTGTAAAGTATGCAACAGCTGAGGAAAATTTGAGTAGAGCTATAGTGCCAGCAACACCACTGCTTTCAGAAAGTGATCCAAGTGATCATAGCTTTGACTCCACACATATTGATAGTCCCCATGCTTACTACATGCAATCTCCTGAACATGGTGAGTCCTACTACAGTGAAGAACTAGGTGAACCTAGTTGGGAGCCAGAGTACACAAATGTAATGTACACAAACCCTAACTCTAGGCCCCAGCCTAGGCAGGTAAGACTTTCATTCCCTAGAGGACCATGCTATAGATGTCAGGGAGATCACCTCATTCGTGATTGCCCCTTACCTCCACCTACACAACCACAATCAGTGACAATTCAAGGCTTTTGCCAAGATTGTGGGAAGGAGCATCTCTTACGAGATTGCCCTAAGAATCCCAATAATATGCCAAAAATAACTCCAATTAACCTTATTAGGTTAGTAGTAGACTCTACAGGAAGTGTGACGTCCACTGCACTAGTACAGGTGGTCACTAGACCCTAGGCTTTGCAACAGAACACAGGAATAGGTCAAGAGAAGAGTGTAGAGGTTAGTGAAACCGAGAGCCTAGCCAAGAAACGGTCGAGAGCCTAGAGGGATAGTCGAGAAAGAATGAAAAGACAATGGTCTAAAAGGATGAGCGACTTAGAAGAAAGCATAAGAGAAACAAAAGCCAAAATTGTTGAACTCACCTCTCAAACAAACTCTCACATACCACCACCACCTTCACTTCCATCACCATCTAACCCACCATCTGTCCACCTACCTCAAACCATCCTACCACCCCCTAGAGTAGGATGAGTGTTAGCTAACCCCACTCTTGAAGACATAGACATGATGCTTAAGGCATATCAGGCCAGAATCCAAGAAGGGCCAAATGTGACGGATCATGACAAGTGCTACCCTAGAGCTGACCTAGAGATAGAGAGAACCAAGCTATGTGCGAAAATGGTCGCATTGGCTCAGACCATATTTGAAGCCAGTCTCCTTTTCAACTACTCAGGATCAGCTAAGACATAATTGCACTTGGATGGACTCCTAGAGAAGTTAGAGAGTATAATTGCAAGATCTGCCAAGGAAGAAAAAAATCAAGAGAGAGATGAGGCAAGCAAAAACATAAGCCATCCCCCACAGGAAGCTTATGTGCCCAATTCCACTAGAGCAGACACTTCCTCTTCTATGAATAGGTTCACTCCAGAATTCCTACGAGAGATACAAGAAGACAAATGGGCTAAAGAAAGTGAAGTCCCTCCTCCCATTGAACTTGTGGATGGCACGCACGATCAATTCCCACAAGATATTCCATCCATTTATGGAGAGCATGAGAGCACCCTGTCTCAAGCGAGATTAGACTTTGAGTCTAATTCTTTACATGAATTACCCCACTTCACAGGCCCATGGGAAGCCAAGTCGACCTGTATGAGAGCACCCACAGTCATGGTAAGAAACGAAGACTCAGTCATACCTAGGAATATGAAAGTAGTGAAAAACACTAAAGTGTAGTGCAACCTCACTTTAGAAGAGCTACTCAAAGTTAGGCCAGAGTTATGGAAACATGTAGCCAAACAGGTACCAGAGATAGCAAAACCTCGTTCCCAGGTAGGTTCTCAGAGGAGAGTGCCAGAAATTCCTCTAGACAAGATAGGAGATATGAGTGAAGGTGAAGAAGGAAACA
This sequence comes from Ceratopteris richardii, assembly GCA_020310875.1. Lineage (NCBI taxonomy): Eukaryota > Viridiplantae > Streptophyta > Polypodiopsida > Polypodiales > Pteridaceae > Ceratopteris > Ceratopteris richardii. The sequence goes on from CM035411.1 coordinate 80,778,091, forward strand.
CCTATCTTCCCATTACCCATCAGGGGTACACCACCAAGGCAATTCTGGACTCAGGTGCAGGAGTTGCTATTGCTACCACTTCCCTATGGAAGCGGTGGGGCAAGCCAGCACTCAGGCCCACGAGGATGAAATTGCAAATGGCCGATGGTCACATAGAGAGACCCCTAGGTCTGTTAGAAAGAATAACTCTCACCACATGTGGTGTTGAGTTTGAGCATACATTTTCTATATGTGATTTTAGAAAAAATCATGCCTGTGAAATGATCTTGGGACGACCCTTTATGCAACAGTTGCAAGTGGTCCAGGATTGGGGAACAAATTCATTGTATTTGCAACATCTAGGTGTTACAACCAAAGTCAATCTCAAAGATTACTCTCATAGAGACGTCCCTCCTATCCAATGGAATCCTATCCATAGAGCCAAGGATGACACGGAGTCTGTGCACTCCATAGGATCAGGATCCTCATGGATGCATGAAGACACCCCCTTATGGATGTGTAAAGTGGCAGTGGAAGAAGAGAAGAGAGAAAAAGCCAGAGAAATAGGTGCAAAAGAGACACATAGATCCATTCAAGACCCAGCCTATGCACCTGTAGTATTTCTAGATGAAGAATTTGAACCCCACGGCTGGGTAGAAATCCTAGCAACAATGGATGTAGCGATCAATGAAGAACAATGGACACCTCACTATGATGAGGATGGCTATGACATTTAAGTCTTCTCCATAGAGACAATCATGGGAGAGGAAGTTTTAGAAGAGTGTGAACCCAGCCGTGATGCATTTGAGGATGCGAGCGACTCCGATCTAGAGTCAATCATCATGGACCCACCTTTTGCATCAGATGCAAAATACTTCTATGAAGTAGAAGTTCAACCCCAGAGGCACGGAGAGATAACAAATGATGTAAGGTTAGCCACACAAGTGACCCCTAAGGATGAAGGAAAGGAAAGAAAAAAGAGAGAAGTCACACCAAAAGAGGAAGAATCTTTGTTTGAGGTCCCGAAAATTTTTTAAAAGTATGAGATAGATGACAGGAGAGTCATGATAAGAATGCCTAAACGAGAGGCACAATCAGGAGAAGCCTATGATAACAAAGAAACCACCAAGATAATAGTAGTGGCCATGACCTAACAGAGGAAGAAGAGCATGCGTTAATAGCCTTGCTAAGAGAATACAGAGATGTATTCGCTTGGAGTTACAAGGATTTGAACGGTGTTGATCCAGACATATGCTCACACACTATCCCCATGACCTCAAATGCCAAACCCTCCAAGCAAAAGCCATACACATATAATGATAACTATGCTGCTAAGATCAAAGAGGAGATAGACTGGTAGAAGCTGGATTCATCTATGAAATTGAGCACACTGAATGGGTATCCCCCATTGTTGTGGTGCCCAAGAAGAATGGCAAGTTGCGTGTATGCATTAACTTGAAGAAGGTCAATGCAGCCACAATTCGAGATAACTACCCGCTTCCTATCACTGAGCATCTCTTAGAAAGAGTAGCAGGCAAGGAAGTGTACAACTTCCTTGATGGATTTTCGGGCTATAATCAAGTAGCCATAGCTCTAGAAGATCAGCATAAGACAACTTTTGCCACTGAATGGGGCATTTTTGCCTTTAGAGTAATGCCATTTGGGCTTACCAATGCTCCTGCAACCTTTCAGAGACTAATGTGCCACGTGTTTAAAGAGTTCTTGAGAAAGAATTTGGAAGTCTATGTTGATTCCAACATTAGACAGACACATATACCAGAACTCAGACAAATTTTTGACAAATGCAGAGAATATCAAGTCTGCTTGAACCTAGAAAAATGTGTTTTCATGCTCAGGCAAGGAAAGATTTTAGGACACATAGTGTCAAAGAATGGCATATCCAGTGATGAAGAGAAAGTAGGAGCCATAGCAGAGTTACCTAGGCCAAGGAATGTCAAGGAAGTACAAGCTTTCATGGGGAATTGTGGTTATTACCGACGGTTTATACACATGTAACATAAACTGCATCTTTCCATCTAGCTCCTAGGACTATCCATTCATTAACTACACACACAGTCATCGAGCACTCACTAACCCACTAACCCATTACTCACCTCATGATAATGTTGTAACGGGGACAAAAAGTGTTCTATCTTGTCCATTACAATATTAATGCATGATCTATATTCTTACAGATAACAATGGCAGAAGCAGGAGGCACCAGTTCCCAGGCAGGGTCTATTGCACAGATTGTGGACATTGAAACCCTCCTCCTGGAACCACCACTCACTGAAAGGCCTCAAGAACTTCAAGCGGTGCATGTCCTCCCGATTCAGGACCCTCCTCAAGGACACACTTCTCAAGTGGGGAAACACGCTCATTGGTTTAGTGATGTCGCAGGGCCATTAGGTGATGGCACCTATTTCTAGGAGGCAGAAATTGAATTCAATGGCAAATGGGGACGTTATCATTTTTTCACTCGCGAATTTGAAAACTATCAGAATGCAGAAGTAATGCGATCGGTTTGGACCAAAGCGGGATTGGATAGCTACTTGAGAGCACATTTGCCTAAGCCAGATTTTCTTCCCTGCTCCTACTTTATCAGTACCATCACTCCTAGCAGGGCCAAGGGAGGCGATAATACTTTTGTGCTACCCTCACTATTGCAAGGCCACACACTCAAGAGATTCAAACTGACCCTCAATTTGGTACGAGGAGCATTGAACATGCAAGGAATGCATATTCCAACTGAGAAAGAACTAATGGTTCCAGGCAGGATGAAGCATAAGGATCTTAACAAATTGAAGGACATGGTCGCAATGACACCTACCATTGCTCTACACCTACGAACTATCATGCAACATTTTGCTTTTCCTGCCCAAGAACGGTTCACTATGCCACCAAAAAAGATATGGTTCAGCTTGTACTTGGCGGAGACAGAGAACCTCACTATCAACATACCGCACTGGATCATCGATCAAATACACCTAGCCCATCAATGGTGGAATAAGAAACAGAAAAATGTACTTCATGGATGTTGTGCGCTCACAAGAATAATTTACAGGTGCTTAGCGTATGACGTGCCCATTCAAAGAGCACTAGTATGGTCCAGGGCCCAAGAGTTCCAAAGAAGACTATCAACGGCGGGCCTTGCATCGAAGAAGATGAGAGGGGGAGTTCAATTACCATGCGCCCAACCAAGGGGAGCCACTACCACACCCGAGGTGACTCCTCCACAAACGAGGCGTGTCCGACCCTTCACCATTCGCCTACCCAGACCAAGTGCAGAAGGACCCAACCTGGTGTTTCCTCCTATTCCTTCAGACTTGGAGTTCCCTCAAGGTTACACCCTTACTGATCTAACAGATGAAGAAATCGCTCGTTTGATCAATGAATCTAACTTGGAGACAGAAGCGGAGCAGACCCAAGAACAACAACCCACGACTACAACTTCAACCCTGACCCAACCGGGAGTAGTAGAAGTAGAAGACGATGAAGAAGAGATAGAAGAACAAGAGGCATACAAAGAGTATGATCAAGAATATGAAGAACTTTCAGAACTAGCAAGTGCTCCGGCATAATCATCCCAAATAAAAAGATTATACGAAACCATGAAGCGGGTCCTAGAGCAACACAAACTGTCGCTCAAAATAGGAAAGATGATCATGAGTCAAATGTTAGCTGAGGAAGGTGTGGATGACATGTTCATCGAATCAATGAACCTGCATGCTGACGCAGTGGGCTTAGATGAGGCTGTTCATGCAGCCCTGACTTATATTCATCGATTTGAGAAGAGGGTGCCTACCCCTCCCATGCGATCTGGCAAACAAATACACATCAATGTATCAGAACCAAGAGGCAACACACAAACAAAAGAACATCAGGAGGAATCACTCTCACCACCCACCTCACCCCTCAATACACATGTCACCTCACCATCTGGCACTACCACACCCATTTCTGCCATTACCACAGTCGTCATGGGAATTCCTCTCTCTCCTGGAATCCAAGTCAGAGGAGTTACCATGCCCACCTTCACGACACTCTTCACAAATATCACATCCACCCCACCCACTGTTCCCATCTTTACAGTCACACACACATTCAACACAATAGAGACATCACCAGCCACAGCACCACTCCCATCCCCCACACAACCTCAATCTCCCATACCCCCTCCACCTACCTCACCACTTGACTCCACAGCATTCACAACTCCCTTCCCCTTCCCCATCCCCCCTGCATCTTCATCTTTCCGTGCATCGTTTAATGTAAATAGTGTATTCATAGCATTACATCAATGTGTGTATCAACTTCAGAGTGAGTACTAGGCTTTAGAAGACCGTCATCATCAGTTGACGATGAATCATCAACAATTACAAAGACGGCTTACAAGTATAGAAGAAGAAAATGCAGACCTCAACCAACGTTACACCACTCTCGAGCAAGCTCATCAAACCCTCTTCGAGACACCCCAACCATCACAAGAGTCAAGCGTCAAACAACTCGAAGCCTTACTGGACGTTTACCAAACAGATAACCTGAGAGTCCGGCGAAATTTAACTCTACTCTGAAAACACATGGCTATAGCCCTTGAAGAAAACAAACGTCTGCAGAAACAAAACGAAGAAAACCTGGAAGCTGCCATGGAAGGCTCTCCCCATGAAATCGACCCAGAACAATTCAAGGTTGTTCCCTCAGAAACAATGAAAACAATCCTGGAAGGCTATGCTGATTTACTAGAAGCACATGATGATTTGGAGAGGGAACGGGATGAACTACGTATCGAGCTCAGGGAACAGGAGGCTCAACCCAAAGTCATAGAAACAACCTCGACTTCAGAGGAAGTGAAGGCATTGACAGAGCAGGTGGCGGAGCTGCAGAAAAAGCTACTGGAATATTAAAGGCAACCCTCTCCAGTGGTAGAACCAGAGCCTGAGGATTTGGTACCCATTGAGGTGGACGAAACGTATGAGGAACCATATGTTCCTATGCCGATGCCAGGTGGTGCACAGACCTCAGAAGGGATGGACACCTTAGAAGTTGAAGTACCTGAATGGCTCCAGACACTAGAGAAAACAGCAACAACCCATGAAGATCGAGTGGTAATTCAAATCCAATCAATGGCAAAGTTAGAAGACACCATCATAAAGTCAGAATATTTCCACAACATGTCTCATCATAGATGGATCGGCACCAAGGACGATCAATATGTGCCATATTGTGTACTCCTTGCAGATTACAACGCAGAGATTCAACGCAGATGTGGCAAACCTCCAACTTTCACCACACAATTTGGGCCCGATGATATCCCAGAAAGTGCTAAGAAAGGATCCATTCATCAACCCACCTGGAGGATCCATCTTCTTGAGACCTACCTAGAGATGGTTCGTACTTGGACTAACATGCCACTTTTTATTAAATACAATCCTTGTTATATTCCAATCTTCCGCAGGCGCACCTGGCCAGAGTTTACAATTGCTGTCAAGAACATCAAAGGTTGTGCAAAGTGGTTAAACTACGTTTATCTAGCACCTCCACAAGGCCCTCCTACTGTGAATTATATGATTTCTACCATCCGTCACTAGAGCACTCGACTATGGAATACCCCCGATGTGATGGCCCAAATGTGCATGAAAATCTTTGAACTAATGCTAATCACATTCAGGACATTCAAGAATATTAAAGACCCCCACTTCTCAGGTGTCGGATTTCTTACAGGAAACCAAGATCTGGTATACGACATGAGCACCACCCCATCAATAGAGGTAATATATGCTTGGCATGCCAGAATAAAGTACCTCCCAGTTTGCTTTAAACAGACATTCGAGGAGATGTTCGTAATAGGGTTCTGGGAATATCACTCAGAAATATTTGTACCCAGGCCCTCACATCTCCTCCACTTATTTGCTGTGGAGAGAACCATCCATTCCGGAAAACTACGGGTGCCACATCCGGACCTACCAGGACCAGTGAATTGGGATGCATTGTTAACAGATCTAGCACGGGGGCTACGATTAGAAGAACACCACCTCGCGGCCTATGTTGTTTAATATTATGTCCAACGCACAGCTAGACAAGGGTCTATTAGAGACGACAGACGCGAGAGAGGGGGGGGGGTGTTGGTAGTAGTCAAGGAACGGAAGGAGTTGTAAGACAAGGAAGCCTACGAAGGGAGTCAGAACGAAGAGAAAGCACAGGGAGACACAGTAGTCAAAGAAGATCTGGCAAGTAGGCCATTTAAATTTTTCAGGCATCAAAGAGTTGGGCACACAAGAAGAAGGAGCAAGTAGGGAGCTCTAGGAAATGTATGTCAAAATGTTAGAAGAAATCCCTACAAAAATAGTGATTTTCATCACTAAAAACCATTGTAAATACCATTTCATATTTTTTTAGCTCCATTTTGTGCAAGCTAAGGAGTCCTTGAGCTTGAGGAGCTTTAGAAGTACCTACCTATCAGTTTTCACATTTTTTAGACTCCGTTTGAACCTCCAAATAGGATAGAGAACCTATTTTTTAACTAGGCTGGACACTAGGTCTGGACACGCCAAAACCTAGTCAAAAACTATAAATAGAGCTAGAGAGCTCATTTTTGAGGTTAGCTTGTAATTGATTTGAACTTGTAAGAGCTTTTTGAAAGTAATCTGAGAACTCCATTGCTTCTCACTCTTTGTCTTGCCGTATGTGCGCGTGTGTGTATGTGTGTGCATGTTAGTGTGCTTCTCACTCACGCACTTGTGCCATCACTTGCTTGAGGTCATCATACCATCCTCACGTCTTCCCGGATTGACATTAAAGAAGGTGCTACTCATCATTGAGCTACACCTCACCCCCTCACCCTCACCCTTCTGTGAACCCCAGTCCTCTCTTGACCATTCAAACACCACCCACCATCCACACTCCACCACCTTCTATCTCCCTCTCTCTCTCCCTCTCTCCTTCTCTCTCTCTCTCTCTCTCTCTCTCTATCTCCCTCCTCCTCATCCACTCTGTTGCTCTAGCACAATGGTGAGAACCACGTTAAGAAGCTCCACCTCCTTAATGTCAATCCGCGGAAGAGATAGGAGTGATATGAAGATCGTGAACGTGAGATGAAGTGAGAGTGAAGGTGAGAAGCATAGAAATGCACACACACATACACACACACTACGAAGAGACAAGCAAGACACAATGGAAGGTGGGAAAATAGCTCTATTACTCAAGAACACTATTACAAGCTCAAACTAGCTCTAAGCTCACACTAGCCAACATGAACCAACCTCAAAAATGAGCTCTCTAGCTCTTTTTATAGTTTCTAGACTAGTTTTGACCGGTTTCACATCTAATGACCGGCATAGTTAAAAAATAGGTCCTAGAGGCTATTTGGAAGGGTAAATGATGTCTAAAAATAATGAAAATTGGTACGCGCATTCTACCTAAGCTCCTCAAGCTCGAGGACTCCTCGGCTTGCACAAAATGGAGCTATGAATTAGAAAATGGGATTTTGTCTATATTACATATGTTACAAGAGTGATGAAAATCACTGTTGGACATAGTTGTTTGAAAAAATGATCCGACTGGCTCCCTGCTCCGTTGTTACATGCTTCTGCGTCGTCTGTGCCTCTGGCTGCTTCCAACACCCCCCTCCCTCTCGCTTCTGTCGTCCCTGACAGAACCTTGTTGTGAGGTCTGCCGGATGTAGTTTTGTAGGAGGTCGTGAGCGAGGGTGTGCTCAGATACGCGAATGCCTCGGGCCAGATCAGCCTCGAGTTTCTCCGAGTCTATTGGTTGCGGTTCGTCGGATGGTGGGAGTCTCTAATGCGTGGAATACACCAACTGTTCGCAGGCAAATAATTGCAATAAGTGAGTCGGCCTGCTGATGAACACTTCATAGTGGTATTCCCAAAAGCCGGTTGTGAACATTTCTTCGAATGTCTGCTTGTAGCACGCCGGTAAGTACTTGACTCTGCAATGCCAGGCATAACACACCCGGAGCGATGGCGTCGTACTCATGTCATATGCGAGATCCAAGTTGCCATGTGTAGCTCAAGTGTAAGCACCACCTCCTTTACTTGTCAATCCGCGGAGACGTGAGGACTGGTATGAAGACCACGAGCAAGTGAAGGCACGAGTGCGTGAGTGAAAGTACACAACATGCACACACATACACACACACGCGCACAAAGTAAGATCGATGAGAGGAACAATGGAAAGTTTAGATTGCCCAAGAGTTCTCTTACAAAAGTTCTATTCTCTAACCGGCTAACCCCAAAAATGAGCTCTCTGGCTCTTTTTATAGTTTTTTGACTAGTTTTGGCCCTGTCCAGACCTAGTGTCCGGCCTAGTTAAAAATTAGGTTCCAGGGCTTATTTGAGGGCTCAAACGAAGTCTAAAAATTATGAGAATTGGTACTATGGTACTTCTAATACTCCTCAAGCTCGAGGACTCCTCGGCTTGAACAAAATGGAGTTACTAAAAATAGATAATGGTATTTACAATGGTTTTTAGTGATGGAAATCACTATTTTTGTAGGGGATTCTTCTGAAAATTTGACATACACTTCTTGGAGCTCTCTTTCCTTGTGTGTCCACCTTTTGATGTGCTTCCATGCTTTGTCCTTGACTTTGAGCTTCAACACTCCCCCCCCTCTCGAGTCTGTCGTCCCTGACAGACCCTTGTTGGAAGGGCTGTTCCATGTAGTGCTTTGAGAGGTGGTGTCCATCCGTTGTATGAGCTGGTTCCTTGGATTCCAGCAAGAATGTGTTGTTGTGAGCTTTCAAAACTATAAGTTGCTCAAAAGAGGTTGTCGAGAGTGATTTGGAGCAACTACTGGCTTCAATTTGCTTCCGAGATATGGATGTTGTTCCCAAGATGTCCGCTAGCTCTTCCAAAGATGATGTTGAGAGCAGTCATGCCAACTACTCATAACCCATAATGAATGATGGGTAAGTGTGTTCGTGCCTGGGTTGAAAAAAGTCTGTGCCTTGTGCACGGCCTTGTAATGTAGCCCTACGCATGCTTACTTGGAAAATGCATTGGAAGAAGTATGGTGCAAAAATTGCGGGTCTTGAGCTAAGTGCTCAAGGGTATGCTGACGAAGAGGTTTCCTAAACTATCATGGTTATGGTGTTTCCAGAGTAAAGACACTTACCAAGGAGAAGGTTGATGGATGTTTGGCTCTTCGTGTTGTACACTCGGCCTTTGGGATGGAACCTTGTTGATGAATGTCCATGTTGATTGTCCACTCATGAGATCTTTTGAGTGGTGGATCCCCTCTCCTCTTTTCAAAGCAACCTTTGTCAGTAACAATGTGCATTTTTGAGCTTGGGCTCATGCACATTCACTTCCCTATATTGACACTCAGAGGAATATTGGACACGTGCCGGTTTCTAAGAGATAACCATGCTGATTGACATAGACCATTCACCAGTGCTACTGTTCCATACATATGCAGGAGTCTTCTTCTCTAGAACTACCCTTTGCAGATATCTCCTTGGATGTTTTGGTACATGAAGTAGTTAAGCATCACTCAAGTTGTGGACCTTCAAGCTCTTCATTCCTACCATGGTAAGAGAAAACCATAGTTGTAGATGCCATGTTCATGCCAAATGCTTGTCATCTTCAACTAAGCATGACTCATTCATGTTTCATAAGCCAAACCTGGGAACAAGCTCTCTCCAGTTTTTTTTTTTTTTTTTTTTTTTTTTTTTTTTTTTTTTTTTTTTTTTGCAAAAGAATATCACAAAACAAGAACACAAAAGTTAGTATCAATAGAAATATTTGACATATGTCACCGTGTTCTTGTGCGTGGGATTCTCAAGTGTGTCTATGCACGGCCGTGTAATGTGGCCCTATATTAATGCATACTTTGGAAATGCATGACCGGAATGGTGCAAAAGACAGGGTTGTGCAAGGAGCACATGGTTGTTGCTCGTTCGAGGCTTTCGATGTTACTTGTGAAGGTTGATGCCGACCTTGGTGAAGGTATCCATTGAGTCTCGAACTGCTGTAATCCTCCTTATTGGAGTCCATTTTAGAACAGCATTTGGGACTATAGAGGTCACTTCAGGCGTCTTTGTCTTTGGATGTTTTCTGAACTGTGGTGTCCAGTGTGGTTGACGTTTTGGTTCGGTGGAGGCTACTTGCACTTTTGGCTTCCAAACCCATATCCTTTTTGCATGTCTCCCTATTAATGTTGAATAGCTGATCTGATGTTCCTTTGGTCTCTGTACGTGGTTCTTACCCTTTTCTCTTTGTGGCTTCTTTGTTGAAACCTTTTGCCTGTGGGAGAACAAAGGTTGTTGTGGATGTAGGAGCTTCTTAGGTACCCACATCTGTAGTTGCCCTTGTTGAGCTGCAGCTAATTTCTTAGGCACCCAAACTTGTTGGATACCTTGTGATTGAGTTTGTCTGAGCTGCTTCCTTCGTCTTCTGGCCTGGTTGGTTTGCATGGATGGAATTTGTGGGGGCAAGGTTGGTGGTTGCTCTCCTTTGCGTACCCATATCTGTTTCATGCTCGGAACTGCTTTTTTATCGAATGGTGTCTTGCTATTTGATGTAGCAGTTGTCGTGAACGGTTGTGTTTGCTTGTATGGTGGACTCACGACTGTGGCTACTTGTTTCTTTGGAGAAGAAGAAAGCTCCACCCGCCTTCGAACCTGGTCTTCCACGATTGACTCCTTCTGCATCATAGAGCTTTCGACACATACAACATCTTCTTCCATATGATTAGTCTTGGAAGAACTAAGGGAGTGTGTGGTGCCATGATTTTGGAGCATGCAGTTCTCTAATTCTAATGTAATGCATTGTTCATGTACCCAAACTTGAAGAATTTGACTTCTTAGGTTTACATTAACTGCATGGTCATAGATCCAATCTTGACCCAAGACAAGTGGTTCTGTAAGGTGCTCATCTTGACATACTAGCGCTTTGACTTTCATTGGAACATCTTGAAGGTAGATGGGAAGTTCCACCTCGCCCAAACAAGGGGTTTCCACACCTCCCAATCCTATGAGATAAGCTTCTATGGGATTGATTTTCAACTGCGAGTCTTGGCAGTAGGAAAGTCTAACTGCACTGCTTGCTGCACCTGAGTCAATCAATGCTTTCACCGTCCTTGCACCCTTCCCTTGTCCCATCTCTATGGTCACAAAGGGACGTCGGTCAACTATTCGAGAAGTAGATTGGCACATGTCCATATGATATTTGGGAGCTTTTGTGTTGATATCTAGGCCTAGTCGTCGTAACTTATTTCTTCTGATGCGCTCTCTAGCCTCTGCTTGTGCTTCTTCTCTAACCCTTAACTCCTCTTCTTTTCGCTTCTTAGCAGTGTTGAGTCTCATGAGCATTTCCTCTGTAAGAGGTTCTTGATATAACTTGACTCGACAACCACTTATATAGTTTGGTAAGATATCACCTTCTAAAGTGGCCAATTGAACTGCACCACTAGTGGAGAGTCTATTAATGATCATGGGTCCATATCCTCGTTTCTCCAGCTTGCGGGCATGTTGCTTTAGCGTATAAACCAGCACTAGATCTCCTTCCTTCAATCCTTTATCCTTTACATGGGCATCAAAGTATGCCTTTTGCCTTTTCTTTGCAGCGTAAATGCCTGCTGCTGCCCGTAGCCTCGTCTCACCTAAGCGTTCTAGATCAAAGATCCTGGAAGACAACTCATGTCCATTCCACTCATACTCTTGTGCTACTTTCAAGGCTGGGATTAGGAAGTCCAATGGTAGCACGGCGTTCTGTCCAAAGACCATCTGAAATGGGGTAGCATTGAGTACCGTTTTATAGGCCACTCGGTATGCCCAAACAGCATGATGAAGTTGTTTGTCCCAATCAGAGCGTTTATTATTCACCAGTTTTGTTAACACGTTACATAGGATCTTATTCGTGCTCTCGGCCTGTCCGTTGGCTTGTGGGTGATAAGGGGCAGACTTCTTGTGTATCACCATGAATTCTTGAAGGAGATGTTCAATGACCTCATTCAAGAAGTGTGTACCTCTATCACTAACCAACTCTATTGGTAACCCATATCTAGTGAACACATTTTCGAATAAGAACTTAGCCGTCGTTTGAGCATCATTCTTTGTCGTGGCTTTTACTTCCACCCACTTTGTAAGGTAATCTGTGGCTACAATAATGTATTCTGCATGGGAGTTTCTAGCTGGGGGGTTGATGGGACCTACAAAGTCTATACCCCACTTTGAAAATGCACGTCCTCCCATCATTGGCCTCAAAGGCATCTCATCTTTTCTTATCGGATATTGGGCACGTTGGCATGTGTCACATTTCTTCACATAAGTATGTGCATCCATATGAAGAGTGGGCCACCAAAGTCCTGAGAATAGAATGGTCTTAATTACTCTGTCAGGCCCAAAGTGTCCACCTGCAACACCGCTGTGTGCAGCTTCTAAGACTTTCAAATAGTCTGATTCATGAACGCACAGTCTTAGGTAACCATCCTTGCCTCTTCGATATAGGTTGTCTCCTACTAAGGCATAGTCTTGAGCCTCTTGCTCCATGCTCCGTTTTCTTGCAAGACTAGCCTGATTGGGTAATGTTCCCGATCTCATGAACTCAACCAATGGAGCACTCCAATCTGGGATTAATGACACATGATAAAGAGTGGCATGCTCCACTGGGGGTCTCTTCTGGCACATTGGACAATTCTGGATCCACTCCTGTATTTCTTTGTCCATGCTAGGCCAATATACTCCTAAATGTTTTAGATTCTGCAATGTTCGTTGTTTAGGGTAGTGATTTCCTAGCACTCCCTCATGGGCTTGTTGCAACCAACTAATATGTTCATCATCCTCGACACAACAAGCTAATATGCCCTCAGTATCTTGCTTGTACATACTTCCGGCCAATATTTGATATTTTTGTGATTGTACAATTTCTTCTTTGCTTGTTTTCACATTTTTATTTGCAGGCCCAAAGGTTAGGATGGGTACCAACTTATTTGCCCATTTAGGAGCAACTTCTAAATTGAACAGATAAGCATCGGGCAATTCATCAGACACTCCTTGCGGTGGCTCTCCTGAAGTGATGCGAGAAAGATGGTCTGCCCTAAGGTCGGTTCTGCCTTTCCTGACAACAACTTCAAAGTCGTATTCCATTAGTAAGAGGAACCATCTTACTAAGCGGCCTGTATTGCAAGGTTTATTGACCAAGTAGAGTAAAGCTTGATGATCAGTGAAAAACTTGAACTTATTGGCCAATAGATAGTGTCTAAACTTTTTCACAGCATATACCATGCCTAAGCCTTCTCTCTCCGTTGTGGTGTAATTTCGTTCAGCTGCATTTAATTGCCTACTAGCGTATGCTATCGGCAAGTCTAGGTTTCCTTCACCTGTGGGTTGTGCTAGCACACATCCTATTGCATGATTGGAGGCATCTACATGGACATGAAAGGGTTTGCTCCAATCCGGAGTAGTCAATATTGGTGCAGTGCACAAACGTCTTTTCAGCTCGTTGAAGGACTTCTCGCATTCCTCGTTCCACTCAAAATTTGTTAACAACCCATAAAGAGGTTTAGCTATGATGGCATACATGTGGATAAACCTACGGTAATATCCACAATGGCCCATAAGGGCTTGTACCTCTTTAACATTCCTCGGTCTTGGCAATTCTGCTATCGCTCTCACCTTGTCTTCATCTGTTGAGATTCCATTCTTAGAAACAATGTGACCTAAGATCTTACCTTGTCTTACCATGAACACACACTTCTCTGGGTTCAGACACACTCGATAATCTCTACACTTGTTGAAGATTTGTCTGAGCTCAGGGATGTGGTATCTTCTTTGTTGGGAATGAGCACATAAGTCATCCACATATACTTCTAAGTTCTTTCGCAAGAACTCTTTGAAGACATGACACATGAGCCTCTGGAATGTTGCAGGTGCATTGGTGAGCCCAAATGGCATAACACGAAACGCAAAGATTCCCCATTCTGTGGCAAATGCCGTTTTGTGCTGATCTTCGGGGGCAATGGCTACTTGGTTGTAACCTGAAAATCCATCAAGGAAGCTATAAACTTCCTTGCCTGCAACGCGCTCCAATAGATGTTCGGTGATTGGAAGTGGATAACTATCTCTGATTGTAGCGGCATTAACTTTTTTAAGGTTAATGCACACTCGCAATTTCCCATTCTTCTTGGGCACCACCACAATGGGGGACACCCATTCAGTGTGCTCAATCTCATAGATGAATCCAGCTTCAATCAGCCTGTCAATTTCCTCCTTTATTTTGGCTGCGTAATTGTCATTATATGTGTAGGGCTTTTGTTTGGTGGGCTTGGCATCAGCGGTCATCGGAATCGTATGAGAGCAAATCTTTGGATCTACTCCTTTCAAGTCTCTATAGTGCCATGCGAACACATCCCTATATTCCCTTAATAGAGCTACAAGCTCTGCTTCTTCTTTTGCACTTAGGTCGTCTCCTATGTACGTACATCGCTCTTCGTTCCCTTCAAAGGTCACTACAATTTTTTTGGTCTTTTCTTTATTGTCATATGCTTCTCCTATAATGGCCTCTCTCTTAGGCATTCGTACCAAAATTTTACGGTCTTCCACTTCATATTTCTTGAAATTTTCTGGTACTTCAAACAATGATTCTTCCTCTTCTTGTTTCACTGCTTTTCTTTTCTTTTTCTTTTGACCTCCTTCACTTTTTTCCTTTGAATTTATCGTTTTAATACTCGTGAGGGGTTCTTCTTCTTTTTGGGTTAACACTCCTATGTCTTCTAAATAGTGTTCCTCCGAGTCAAAGTAAGTATCCATCACAATGGATTCTAGATCATCGTCATTCTCTTCTTCTTCTATGAACTCACTAGGATCACACTCTTCCAACAAGGGCTGACACATGAACACTGAAATATCATAACCCTCCTCATCACAATGAGGTGTCCATTGCTCTTCATTGACTGCTATGTCCATGGTAGCTAAGATTTCTGCCCAACCATGAGGCTCAAATTCCTCATCTGGAAATATCATCGGTGTATAGGCTGGGTCCTTTATTGGTCTATCTCCTGGGGGAGTTCCATTTTCCCTTGCTTTTAGACGCTTTTCCTCTTCCTCTGCGACCTTGCACATCCACAAGTGAGTATCTTCATGCAGCCATGATGGATCAGGTGAACTTCCAGAATGCACGGAGATAGAGTCTTCTTTCGCTTTGTGGATAGGATTCCACTGTAGGGGTGGTACATCTCTGAAGGTGTAATCCTTCAAATTGACCTTGGTGGTGACCCCTAAGTGTTGTAAGTACAAGGAGTTAGTTCCCCAATCCTGTACTATTTGTAATTGTCGTAGGAAGGGTCTTCCTAGGATCATCTCATAGGCATTATTTTTCTCAAAGTCACATATAGCAAATGTATGCTCAAATTCTACACCACAAGTGGTTAGAGTGATCCCTTCTAGCAATCCTAGAGGTCTTTCAAAATGACCATCAGCCATTTGAAGCTTCATTCTAGTTGGTCTTAATGTGGGCTTGCCCCATTGCTTCCACAAGGAGGTGGTCGCAATAGCAACACCAGCACCTGAATCTATGATTGCTTTGGTTGTGTAACCTTGGTAGGTGATTGGAAGATAAGTATTACCTTCTTCACCCTCACACATGTCCCCTATTTTGTCTAGAGGTATCTCTGGTACTTTTTGCTTAGAGCCTACTTTTGGCCTGTTGGAATCAAGTTCTGGAACCTGATCCTTCACATGGTTCCAAAGCTCAGGTTTTGCTTTGAGCAGCTCTTCTACAGTGAGATGACACTGAACTTTAGTGTTCTTCACGACATCCGTGTTCCTTGGAACCACTGAATCTTCATTTCTTACTAGTATTGTGGGAGCTCTAATCTGGAGAGATTCAGATTCCCATGGGCCTGGAAACTGAGGCAGTTCTTCTAAGGTATTAGATTCAAAATCTAACTTTTCGTCTTCTTGTTGTTCTGCTTCATCTCCGTAAATAGATGGAATGTCTTGGGGAAATTGATCCTGAAGGTCATCAATCTCAGGAATAGGAGGGGAATTACCCTTCTCCTTGGCCCATTTCTCTTCTTGTATTTCCCGCAAGAATTCTTGAGAGTACTGTTGATTTGAAGGAGGTATTCCTGAATCCGTGGAATTAGGAACATAAGCTCCCATTGGTGGTGAGCTTCCTCTTTCAATAACTGGTTGAGCCTGTGGTTTGTTTACCAACTGCTCTAATCTTTCTAATAAGCCTTGGAAATGCAAATCTGTTTTGACAGAGTTTGTCTGATTGAACTTTTGACTAGTCTCAAGTATAGCTTGAGCTTGTTCCACCATTTTCATGCACAATTTCATTCGTTCAATCTCTAAATCCGCTCTAGGGTAACTCTTGTCTAGGTTTGCAGCTGTTGGCCCTTCTTGAAGACGAGCCTGGTAGGCCTTGAACATCATGTCCAAGCCTTCTGGGGTTGGATCTGCAAGAACCGACCCTGGTTGTGGGTTGTTTACAATGGGTGGTGGGGTGGAATGAGGTGGAGTGGATGGAGCTTCGGTATGTGAGGGGCTTTGAGATGCAATGTCTTCTATTTTTGTTTTGGTATCCCTTAGGCTTTCTTCTAGCTCGGATAGCTTTTTGTTCCACTTGCGATTAGCCTTCTCTCTACTATCCTTCCATGTTCTTGTTTTCCTCTTACTAGGTTCTCCCGATTCACTCGACTCTGGTTGTTCTACTGGTTTATCCTGTTTTAAGACGTGTGCTCTAGTGACAGCTTGTATAGGAGCCACATTGCTACTACTTGAATTTGAATCTGCCACTAAGCCTACCACATTAATGGGTGTAATCTTGGGTGCACTGGAGGGGTTTCTTGGACAATCTCTGGGGAGATGGTCTTTGCCGCAATCAGGACAAAAAGCCTGTATTGTGATAGCCTGTCCTTGATTCGGAGATGGTGGGTGGGGACAGTCACGAATGAAATGGTCACCTTGACATCTGAAACAAGATCCTCTAGGGGCTTGTGGTCGCATTTGTCTCAACTGGGGCCTAGGGTTAGGATTTGTGTACATGACATTGGAGTATTCTGGCTCCCAATTTTGCTCCATAGGTGGTGCCTCATATTGATACGAGTAAATCTCACTATGTTCAGGTGACTCTATGTAATACGCATGTGGACTATCTTCATGGAAGTAGTCTGAACCATGAGCGTTAGAGTCATTTCCTCGTATCAATGGGGTTAGTGGTACCAATGCTCTATTAGGGTTCTCCTCCGCCATCGTATACTTAACTGGGATCACATTGGCAGGAGCTGACGGTTGGTTTCCTAGGACTGGTTGTGGCCTATATGGTGTCTGGTATTGCTGCTGGTATTGAGGTTGATATTGTTGTGGCCTATAATATGGCTGTTGGTACTGGTTCTGATACCTACCTTGTGGGTAAGGTTGCGGATAATTTTGTCTAACAGCCTGCCTATTGTAGGGACAATCTTGAGCCGTGTGGTTTGTGTATTTTCTCTCGATAGTGCAATATGGAGCATTCCTTTCTCTAATTTTTTGGTTTTGCATTGGGCATACATTAGCCATGTGATCGCCCCCACAAGTATAACACCGATTCACGGGAGTGACTCTCTGTGTTTGTTTATTTTGGACTCCCAGCTTCTTGGCAACTTGCTCAGCTATTTCCTCTATTTCAGTGGAGGTTCTAGAGGTCTGACTTGTGGAACTATCAGAGTCCTTATAGAGTTTGGATAGTTCTAGCTCCTCTCCCAAGTTGTCTTCTATGTCAATGCATGTTCGCACGCACTCTTCTATGGATCTAGGCTCTTTCAAATATACATATGATCTTAACTTTGTGCTCAGTAGGCCATCTAAAAATAGTGCCACCTGTCTGGCTGATGTGGGTAATTCTGGTACAGGGCATCTTTCTAGGTATTGTCTGAACCTTCTACCTGCTAGTCGCACTGTTTCTTGGGGTGTCTGCTTGAAACTGTGGATCAAGGATGATGTGTTATGCCTGATACCACTCTTGGAAAATTCTACAATGAATTCGTCTAGCAGTTGACCTATATCGCGATAGTTGCAACTACTCAATGGTTGAAACCAAGCCAAGGCAGTGCCCTTAAGAGTCAAACCAAATGCCTCGTATTGGGTGAACAAATCCTCAACCTGTTCTGCTCTTAACACTTGTTTGAACTCGGCCACATGATCATAAGGATCTCCTGACCCGTCAAAATAATTCTTCATTGCCTTGATCACTTGAGTGGGTCTAAGGGTTCGTGGGTGCTCTTGGGGTCTAGGCAATGGAAAATCATGTTCATCTCTTTTCTGCCTATGTGCTTGATGTCTTTCTCTTTCAAGTCTTCCATTTTCAACTCCTGATCTATTCCTGCCCACGGTGTGTGCAAAACTTGCCTCAGGTCTCTCTCTAGTTCTTTCTCTCTGGGCTTCATGAGCTTGGGATGATCGACCTCCTTGGAGGCCATGGGAAATATTGGATCTTGGTGGGGGAAAGATCAATTCATTCTTCCAAGTATATGCATGTCTATCATGTTCTGTTACCAAGAAAATTTTCTCTGATGTGTTATCCAGGTAAACAACTTTGCCTGGCATCTCTGGATCCTTGAACTCGTAGATGATGACTATGCCCAATTGGCTAGGTTGATCTGGCTTGAATCTCCAAAAGGCTTCCTCTGTTTCTCTATTCAAAAATAGTTCTATGCTTTTGTTATCTTGAGGGATCCAGTCTGGAGTGATCACTCTAGTCAAGATTGACTTACCTCTAGGAGTCTGGGGTCCTTGTCCTACATTTCCTTGTTCTAGGTCTCCTATTTCATTCTCAGGAATGACATTTCCAAACTCATCAGTCCTATCTGGTAGATTGGTGATCACATACATGGTTCCTTCCTTATCAATGTATGAACCCTCTTCGAACTTGACCACCGGGTGTTCAAGTCCGAAGGATTGATCTGGATTTTTGAGTTGGACCACTGATTGTCTTAGACCATCCTCATAGATGCGAGCACCTAATTGGTTGGTCCTGATAAACTCCAATTGGGTCTTATAGGGACCTTCTGGTGTCTGTAAATAGGCAATGCCTATGCCACATGTGGGTCTTTCCATGCTAAAAGACATTTCTGAGTCACTGGTTTCTGAACTTCGTGTATAAGGGTAACCACTAAGCTGTTGAGCCCAAGACTTGGCTGTGTGGTTGACACTAGCTTCAGAAGATTTGAGGCTTTGTCTGTCTCGGCCCAAGTGCCTGCCTGATCTAAGGTTCATATGCCTGATTTATCTACCCCCTTGAACCTAAGCACACTCTCGTTGCAGGTTAATTTGCACCAATCACTTTGTTCTTTTTGAGTATGTTTATGGTCTTGTCTGAAATCGCGTTGTCAGGAGTACTTAAGTGAATTTCCGCACTTGATGAGTGATCGATTCCAGTTTACCTTTTGTTCCTTAGAGTTTTCGCACTTAAGACCTACTTAATTCTTGCACTTGGTTGATTAATACTCTTGGACTTGATTCTTGCCTAACGTTGCCCTAATTAATTACCACGCCTAAGTCGTACTTAGCCTAGGCTAGGAATTGACAAAGGAGGGTTGAGAGATCTTCCAACCTCAATTAGCTGGTTGACCAAACTGCTGCACAAGCCCACGAGGTCTTCTCCCAAGCTTGGTACTCACCCTTGCTAGCTTGCTTTGAATTGCCTTTGATTGTCCTTGCTAGACCTGAAAAATCCAATATTAGACCAATACACAGTTGGACGATCAAGCACTTGAGTATATACACCTTTTAAGTCCCTTCCGTTTTGCCCCAATTTTTCAATGCTTGCCCCCTGGCTTCCTAGTCCCAAACTAGGTCAACCTCAAATTAGCTTATCTAAAAATAGACGTATCCTTTAAGAAAAAAACAGTTG
This sequence comes from Ceratopteris richardii, assembly GCA_020310875.1. Taxonomy (NCBI): domain Eukaryota; kingdom Viridiplantae; phylum Streptophyta; class Polypodiopsida; order Polypodiales; family Pteridaceae; genus Ceratopteris; species Ceratopteris richardii. The sequence continues at coordinate 80,797,921 of CM035411.1, forward strand.
AGGTCACGTAGTACTCGTCAAGAGCTTTCTAATGAGCTATTAAGCTCAAAAAACGGACTTCGGATGAAAAAGTTATGACCGTTCAGGCCCTGGGGGGTAAAAACTGACAATCAGGTTCTCCTTCCAATATGAGCTAAGGGGTCTCCTATGAGTCTAATGGTCCAAAAATTTCTCAAAAATACCCCCAAAATTGGTCAAAAAATGGAACCCTAAATTTGCGATGGGGGTGCACAATCGCGATGGTCGGGGACAATCGCGATGGTCCGAGCGAACCGTCGCGATGGCTCAAGTGAACCGTCGCGATGGTCTGAAAAGATGAACCGTCGCGATGGTCCGGCCGAGCCGTCGCGATGGCGTGGAATTTGGACAATCGCGATGGCCCGAGGTGAACGATCGCGATGGCGTGAGGTCGAACCGTCGCGATGGCGCGAAAAATGAACCGTCGCGATGGCGCGGTCAACGGTCAAAGGTGGACAATCGCGATGGTCCGGGGTGACCCGTCGCGATGGTCACAAGTGCGATGGCGTGAGCCAATCGCGATGGTCCGATTTTGGGCTGTCGCGATGGTCCGAAAAATGAACCGTCGCGATGGTCTATCTTGACACGTGGCACCGTCGTGGCGATGGCATGAGCCAATCGCGATGGTCCGGGGTCAGCTGAACAATCGCGATGGTCCAAGTGGACCGTCGCGATGGCTCAAGTGAACCGTCGCGATGGTCCGAAAAGATGAACCGTCGCGATGGTCCGGCCGAGCCGTCGCGATGGCGTGAGCCTATCGCGATGGTGCGACACAATCGCGATGGTCTGAGCCAATCGCGATGGTCCACCAATATGTGATTTTTTGCAATGCAAGTATGGATTCCTAGTGGCGCAAGTGTGCTCTACACGCTGGTGTGGTCGCCTTCTCCAAATTCCGAACTTTGCAGACCATCGCGATGGTCCGACACAGTCGGAAATTTCTGACAGAAACTGAAAATTTTACCTTTTCCAAGCTTTCCTGATGCACTGGAGATGAAGATGATGAAGAAGATGAAGAAGAAGGAAAATTCAAAAACTGAACTGAAAATGATGATGATTTTTTTACCTTCCAACGTCGCTACTCTACGTCTTACCGTCACACGCTCGTCCTCCAATCTCTCTCCCCGGCAACGGCGCCAAATTTGGTGTCACTCTAGCACAATGGTGAGTACCAACGTGAGGAGATACACCTCATAAATGTCAATCCGTGGAGACGTGAGGACCGGTATGAAGACCGTGAGCAAGTGATGGCACAAGTGCGTGAGTGAAAGTACACAACATGCACACACATACACACACACGCGCACAAAGTAAGATCGATGAGAGGAACAATGGAAAGTTTAGATTGCCCAAGAGTTCTCTTACAAAAGTTCTATTCTCTAACCGGCTAACCCCAAAAATGAGCTCTCTGGCTCTTTTTATAGTTTTTTGACTAGTTTTGGCCCTGTCCAGACCTAGTGTCCGGCCTAGTTAAAAATTAGGTTCCAGGGCTTATTTGAGGGCTCAAACGAAGTCTAAAAATTATGAGAATTGGTACTATGGTACTTCTAATACTCCTCAAGCTCGAGGACTCCTCGGCTTGAACAAAATGGAGTTACTAAAAATAGATAATGGTATTTACAATGGTTTTTAGTGATGGAAATCACTATTTTTGTAGGGGATTCTTCTGAAAATTTGACATACACTTCTTGGAGCTCTCTTTCCTTGTGTGTCCACCTTTTGATGTGCTTCCATGCTTTGTCCTTGACTTTGAGCTTCAACACCATGCTCAAAGCCCGGGGTATTAACATGTGGTGCTTTGACTCGCCGGAAGACTTTAAATATCATTTGCATCATGTCAAATATCTTGACAGTCATATGCGCTGCTATATCGTCCATATATCTCAAGCGAGGGAGCCAGTGACGAATCGTTGCCATCATGTAGCCAATTGTCGGTGGTCCTGTAGGTGGCCTGAAATATGGGTAGTTCAGCCAGTCTTGGCACTGCTTATTGTTTTGTACTTTGATAGCAAAGGCAGTCCAGGAGCGGCGTCGTGGCACTGGTCCCCAACACGGGTTGTACTTTAGATGTAAAGGTGCCTTAACCCATGTGCTCATCATTTCAGGGTACTCTTGTAAAAGACGTGTACGCCAATCTGGTTGATAAATAGTGCCTTGTTGCGCATCCAGTGGCAAGTCTTCAGGATCAAATTGAGTTGCATGTGAGGGCTTCTTGCCAGTTCGCTTCTTTATGGACAGCTGGTATTCGGCCATTAGCATGAAGTATGGTTTGTATTGAAGTTCATGCCCAGAGATGTACCTGCGTGGGGCCAATTGAGCAAAGTAGGGAGATTGCAAAATTCTTTCTTCGATCATGGCCATTGCATGTAGCTGGGCCTCGACTCTAGCTGAGTGCGTTGTTCCTATTTCCTCAACAGTTTTCATCCATGCGGGGGTCGGAAGTTCGTACGTCATCTGACCTTCGGCCGTGACGCGTCCGCCTGGGATGGGTTGTGGCTCGTACGCTTCTTCAAATGTGTCCTCCACCGGAATGGTTATGTTCTCGTCTTCCGCTGGAATCTCCGGTGGGGAGTCAGGCCGTGGTGGTGCTTCATATAGATCTATGCATGATTGGAGTGTGGTTACCTGGGCCCGTAATGCGTTGAGTTCCTCTATGAGGTCAGGGGAGGGGTCCACAGGTTCTGGTACTTCTGCTGCTGCTTGTACTTGTTGTGGTGCTGGTTCTCTGAGCTGTAGTAGCTTGTGATCTTCTTTTAACTTTTGATGCTCTTCGTTCATTCGATCATAGTCCTCTAGCAGTCGCACGTGATCCTCTAGCAACATCTGCATCGATTCGGATGGGATTGCCTTGAATCTGCTAGGACTTAAGGGTTGTTCTGGGTGGTCCAATGCCGCTTCCAAATTCTCTCTATTTTGCTCTTGGAGTCTCTGGTTCTCCTCTTTTGTTGCGGCTAGGTGTCTCCTGAGTAAGCCCATATTCCTGGTCAGCGTCGCATTGCGTACTGTCTGGGCTCTTAATAAATTATCCAGATCAGCAGTTGCCTCTTTTGTTTTCTCTTCACTTTCTAGTTCTAGCTTATGATATGCCTCTCGTAGTTCTTGGTATCGCGTATTTAAAGAGGCATTCTCGATTGATAATGAATTAAGCTGCGACTGTAATTCATTTGTCGTCCTCTGCAGCTGTTGATAATTGTTGCCAAGAGATGCGAATTCATCTCGTACTTGTGTCATGCATGTGAACATTTGTTGAAGTGCAGTGTCTATGGTTGGCGATAATAGTAATGGAGTGCTAAGTGAGGATGCAGTGGAAGTAGATGCAGCGGGAATGGGGAATGGGGTTGGGAAGGTGGATGCAGTGGTGATTATGGAAAATTGTGACGTACCTAAATATGATGGTGCTGCGAGTGGAGTGGGTGCTGGTGCGGTGGGTGGTGAAATGTCCATGTCACTGGACGTGTCAAGTGTGGTGACTGTGAAAAGTGGTGTGTATGTGGGTGGCTATGTCGGTGTGAAGACGGGATTTACAAATGTAGAGTAATTTACAGGGGGGATGGCTGGAGCAGCTTGGTGAAAAGGGGAAATAGGAGTTATAGTGGGTTGGGGAGGTGAATCTGGGGAGAAGGTTAGTGGGGTTAGAAAGGTGAAAGGGTGTCTTAAAGGTGGGGGAAAAGATGGAAAGGATGAAGGGATGAACGGGTTAACACGGAGGCGAGATGGGGTGGGTGCGGTCATGGTGGCATGAATGGGCAAGGTAAAGGTTGTGGCTATGTTGCCGTGGACTGGTGTGGATGTGGGAGGAGCAGGTGGGTGTGCGGGGGATACAGGATGGGCGAGTGAAACATGAGGTGAGAGAGGAGTAGATGGTGTGGATGTTATCTCAAGGATAGTGGTAGTCTGTACAACGGTAGCATGTGGTGGGGAGTCGACTAGGGTAGCTTCTTCGGTGATGGACCTTTCCTGACGTAGGCGTGCATCTTGCACTTGGTGAGATGATTGAGGACCTACCGGAACTCGAATATATTCTCCGGGCTTCGATAGCAGGCGAACTCTGCGAGGGTCATATTGGGGTAGTGGCTTCCTTTGTAAATATCTCAGTGCCTCGACCGGGCCAATGGATTGGACCAGTTCTCTGAACCCTCTGATGTAAACTTCTTCAAACCCTCCGGAGATGAGTTCCTGTTCGATTATGGTTTGGCTCTCTTCGTCAGTCAATTTCTTCCGTGCCCAAACTTTCTCCATTGTGCGATATAATTTCTTGATTGCCAGCGTGTAAGCTGCTGCTTCGAAAGTCTCCTCTTCATGCGTACTAGTATCACCGTGTGCATCGGTTTGTTGGCCTTGGCCATCTGTCTGTTCTTGTTCTGGGGAACCATGCGTGCCCTGACTGGCTTCATCGTCACCTTCATCGTCATTGGACGCTGTTCTTTCGTCATTAGAGCTCGACACGAGCTGTCCTTGTGGCTGACCCCTGGGTGTGGTAGGGTAACTCGGTCTTTCATATTCTTGAGAAAAGAACTGTCCTTCTGAAAACTGGAACTCATTAGAAAATGCATCAGGCATCTCAAAATCGAATGTTGTGTTTATTGGTTCTGCCTCCATGTGTGGTATTGGGAAAGAAAAGGCTTCCGCACCAATAGTGGTGGGAGCTTCTACTGTCGTGGGGGTGGGTTCTGTGGTTGTAGCTGCCTGAGGTGCAACGGTACTAGTAGTGCCCTCCGTTACCACTGGTCTAGATAACCTTATGCGAATAGGTTGGACTGTGGGTGTGGCTTCTGTTGGTGATTGCGCTGGGGAGGGTTGTGGTGATGGTGACCCTGGCACTTGAAGGCAAGGAATAGTGCCTCTCATGCGTTTACCTGCCCGTGCTCTGCTGGGCTTCCTGGCTTTCTTCGTCGTTCCTTTGAATGCCTTCAACTCTTCTCCAGTTAATGCACGTTCAATTGGCAAGTCGTAAGCCAAGCACATATAGACAATTCTTGTCAGCGCACAACATCCATTAAGCACTTTCTTTCGTTCCCATCTGTGTTGTGCCAAATACATTTGATCAATGATCCAGCTCGCCAGATCGACAGTCTGAGGTCCAGTACAGGCTCAGTATAATCCAAACCATATTCTTTTATGTGGCATGGTGAATCTGTCCTGAGCGGGGAATGCAAAATGTTGCATGCATATCCGTAGCGGCTTTGACAGCTCAGGTGTAATTGCTGAGATCTCCTCCCACTTAGTGACATCACCACGCTTCATCTGCTCTGGGACTAGTCGTTCTTTCTCCGTTGGAGTGTGGGTTCCATGAATTTTGATGGCGGCTCTGATTAAATCCTTCGAAAGATAAAATATTTTGTAAGGTGGATCTTCCACTAAAGAAGGTAAGATAAAGGTTCTTGGGATATCCTTATTCTCTGAGGCCAGCAAAGTAGTGATTAAATAATAACACCTATAAAAGTCAGGTTTGGGTAGAGGATCACTGAAATACTCCGTGAAACCGGCTCTCGCCCAAACATGAGTTAAGTCCTGAGTGTTCTGTAGGCCTTCGAACTCTCTGGAGAAAAATTGATACTTGCCCCATGTGCGGTCATCAAACGTCAAATTAGATTCAAATATAAACTCCGCGTCCGCTAAGGGTCCCGCAAGTCCCTGAAACCAGTGAGAGTTACGGTGTATCTTTTCTGTGTAGCCCATAGGTGGGTTATCGATCGGCATGGGCCCTGGAAATCCTTGGAATTCTGGCGGTGGAGCAGTCGGGTGGGATTCTGCTCGTAAAACATTGAGGGGCACTGCTGCCACGCTGGGGCCTGCTTCTGATGGTCCTGCTTCGGTTTGCATGATGATTGATGCGCTAATGAGAAAGATCTGCTACAAAAGATTAACACATTAGCATGGAAATTAATTATGATCCCATTAAAGTGAGACCGCAATCCCTTTCCATAACTGATGCGTTACCCGTGTAGCCAAATGCTGTGATGTGATGGATGCAATGCTTCTTGTAGCACTAATGCAGGTCTCTAGACACCTACACTTCTCAGATTAGGTATACATTTCCTGATGAGATGAGATTATGAGTGACGTGTGATGATGGTGGGTGAATTTATACAAGGTTTAAAGGTTAGTGATTTATTACAAGGTTGTGTATTAGTCGGGGGGTAGTTAGACAAGGGGTTAGGGGAAGACGGTTGGACACGCTTCGGTATCCACTTCCTAAGAGTCCTTGAGTGGGTGGTGGGTTTCTGCTGAAGTACAGAAAGTGATATCGGGTTTGGTGGTTTTGAAGGATGAAAGGATGTCGGAGGGGTATATATTACATGGCTGGAGGATTGGGCTATAATACATTGTTTGGGTACCCAAATCTGCATGGGTGTGGGTCTATGGATAAGGTATTTCTTGGCGATCCACATCTGTCGAGTATTGGTATTTTTAGGAGAGGATCGAGGGGACTTTGAATGCTGACTCTGCTTTGTTTGAAACTTTCTCCTGCTCTCGTCTGCAGAGTTCCCAATAGCTTGTGATTGCTGTCCTTTTGGCACCCATATTTGTCTCGTGCCACTTGTTCTGTGATGTTGATACTGCTGCTGTCGTTGCCTTATCTGGTGGTGTCGTCGGTTTTGGTTCCTCTGTTGTGGTTGACTCCTTCGTGGTTGGGTTTGAGAGGTCCATTGGACGCTCTGCTTTGGAAAAGAAGGGAGGTCCAACACTTGCGTGACCTGCCCATTAGGAAGTGATTCGTTCTTTATCTTTAATCTAGGCCAGTCCGCAACAAGTTTGGAAGGATGAGCACCGCAGGATGGTGTGCTCGTTTGGCCGCTGATGCAACCCACCTGACCGCTAATTGTGTCCATCTGCCCAAGCGGTTGGGTAGCTTCCTCTTCTAGTTTGCAGGAAGTCCCAAGGAAGATCTCCTGTCGTCCTTCTGATTGACAATTGTCTATAGCCAAGACCGAGTGGGTTGGTGTAGATGTAACGTGATTGATCTGACGCAAGATCTTCCGGTCTTCCATCGCATGTATTTCATAGGGTCTAGGGTTACAAACCTCACTCGGAATGCCATTAGGGAAGTCAAGCGGTATCACTCGCTTCTGTGCTAAGGTTCCAATCTGTAAGGAGCCTTGTCTAAGATTTAGGTCCACTGAGTGATCGTATAGCCAATCTTGGCCAAGGATTAGGGGTTCTATCAGGTCGTCATCATGGCACACTAGTAGCTTTGCTGTCATGGTCACATCGTTAATGAGGATAGGAAGGTCCACCTCACCCATGCAAGGGGTTTCCATGCCTCCTAGCCCTATGAGGTATGCCTCAATTGGCCACATTTCTATTCCTGAATCCTTATAGTGGGACCATCTAATCGCGCTAGTCGCAGCACCCGAGTCAATTAAAGCCCTGAGCTCTTGGCAAGGGTTGCCGTGCTCTAGCCTAACTGTAATGAATGGTCTCCTGTCCACTATACTAGGATGAGTGGTTGACTTTACTTGACACATGGCCATGGGGTATCTGGGTGTAGTTTCCAGAGGGTTATAATGTTCTCTCCCTAGTCCTTGTCTTATTAGCTTCATGCGCTTAATGCATTCTATTGCTTCTGCCTGAGCTTCTGCTCGTATTCTATTTTCTTCCTCCTTACGCTTCTTTGCCAACGTGAGTCGTCTAAGCATATCCTCCGTAAGAGGTTCCTGATATAACCTGACTCTACAGCCACTAATATAATTAGGCATTATGTTTCCTTCTAAGGTGGCTAACTGTACCGCTCCACTTGTTGAGAGTCTGTTAATGATCATAGGTCCATAACCTCGCTTTTCTAACTTCCGTGCGTGTTGTTTCAGCGTATATACTAGAACTAAATCTCCTTCTTTTAGGCCTTTATCCTTCACATGTGCATCAAAATATGCTTTCTGTCGCTTCTTCGCTGCATATATTCCTGCTGCTGCCTTTAGCCTAGTTTCTCCTAATCGTTCCAAGTCCATTATTCTTGTTGATAATTCATGGCCGGTCCACTAATGTTCTAGTGCAACCTTAAGGGTCGGTATCAAGAAGTCCAAAGGAAGCACAGCATTCTGACCAAAAACCATCTGAAAGGGAGTTGCATTGAGTACGGTCTTGTAGGCCACTCGATATGCCCAAACAGCGTGGTGTAACTGTTTGTCCCAATCTGAACGTTTGTTGTTCACAAGTTTCGTCAGTACGTTACAAAGTATCTTGTTAGTGCTTTCAGCCTGACCATTGGCTTGAGGATGATATGGTGCGGATTTCTTGTGAATCACCATAAAATCCTGTAACAAATATTCAATGACTTGGTTTAGAAAGTGAGTTCCTCGATCGCTCACTAACTCTATAGGCAATCCATATCTTGTAAAGACATTTTCAAATAAGAATTTTGCAGTTGTGTGTGCATCATTCTTTTTTGTGGCCTTTGCCTCTACCCATTTCGTAAGATAATCTATGGCAACAATAATATATTCCGCATGTGTACCTTTTGCAGGGGGGTTAATGGGTCCTACAAAGTCTATACCCCACTTAGAAAATGCACGTCCGCCCATCATGGGTTTCAATGGCATTTCATCTCTGCGAGTAGGAAACTGAGTTCTTTGGCACACATCACATCTCTTAACATAGGTATGAGCATCCATGTGAAGAGTGGGCCACCATAATCCTGCAAAGAGGATGGCTTTGATTGTCCTATCGGGTCCAAAATGACCTCCTGCAACACCTTGGTGTGCAGTCTCTAGTATGCTCAGATAATCGCTTTCATGAACACATTGTCTTAGATATCCATCTCGTCCTCTTTTGTATAGATTATCGCCAATCAGTGAATAATCTTGAGCTTCCTGCTCCAGACTACGTTGTCGAGCTAAGGTCATGCCTTGAGGGAATGTGTTCGTCCTCAAGTATGTCACTAAATGTTCACTCCAGTCTGGTGTAAGAGACACATGATATAAAGTAGCATGCTCTACTGGTGGTCTTTCACAACAAACATGGCATTCTTTACACAGCTTGTAGACGTCTGCTTCCATTGAAGGCCAATATACTCCTAGTCTATGCAGAGTCTGTAATGTTCGATGTTTCGAATGGTGTTGTTTTAATGCACCTTCGTGTGCTAATTGCAACCAATTCACGTGTTCTGATTCATCTACACAGCAAGCAAGAATCTTTTGATTATCCTGTTTATATATGCTTCCTGCTAAGATTTGGTATCTTTGAGACTTGGTAATCTCTCCTTCTTTGATCTTTATCCTTGGGTTCTTGGGTCCATATGTCAGGATAGGGACTATAGATTTAGCCCATTCTGGTGCTACCTCAAGATTAAATAAATATGCGTCTGGTAGATCATCCATTACTCCTTGAGGAGCTTCTCCTGATGTTAATCTTGAAAGGTGGTCAGCTCTAAGATGTGTCTTTCCTTTCCTCACTACCACTTCAAAATCGTACTCCATGAGTAATAGAAACCAACGTATCAATCGTCCCGTGTTACATGGTTTGTTGACTAGGTACAATAAGGCTTGATGATCTGTAAAGAACTTGAATTTGTTGGCCAACAAGTAGTGCCTAAACTTCTTTACTGCGTAGATCATCCCTAATCCTTCTCGTTCCGTCGTGGTGTAATTTCTTTCTGCTGCGTTCAATTGTCTGCTCGCGTAAGCTATGGGGAGATCTATGTTACCTTCATTCGTGGGTTGTGCTAACACACATCCTATGGCGTAATTGGATACATCCACATGCACATGGAATGGCTTACTCCAATCTGGGGTAGTCAATATAGGTGCTGAGAACAAGCGTCGTTTAAGTTCATTGAATGAATTCTCACATTCTTCTGTCCATTCAAAATTAGTTAAAAGAGAGTACAAAGGCTTAGCTATGATTGCATACATGTGTATGAATCTCCTATAATAGCCGCAATGGCCCATAAATTCCTGTACCTCTTTCACATTAGTTGGTCTAGGTAATTCTGCAATTACCTTCACCTTTTCTTCATCTGTAGAGATTCCATTTTTTGACACAATGTGTCCTAGAATTTTGCCTTGTCTGACCATGAAAACGCATTTTTCTGGGTTCAAACAAACGGTATATTCTCGACATTTGTCAAATATTTGTCTTAACTCTGGGATATGCGTTTGTCTTACATTAGAATGAGCGCATATGTCATCGACATAAACCTCCAAACTCTTGCGTAAGAATTCCTTAAAAACGTGACACATGAGTCGCTGGAAAGTGGCGGGTGCATTTGTTAAGCCAAAAGGCATTACACGAAATGTAAATATGCCCCATTCAGTGGCAAAAGCCGTCTTGTGTTGATCTTCCGGAGCAATGGCTACTTGATTATAGCCTGAAAATCCGTCAAGAAAGCTGTAAACTTCCTTGCCCGCAACTCTTTCCAATAGATGTTCAGTGATAGGAAGAGGATAACTGTCTCTAATCGTGGCGGCATTAACTTTTTTAAGGTTAATACACACACGCAATTTCCCATTCTTCTTGGGCACTACCACAATGGGGGATACCCATTCGGTATGCTCAATTTCGTAAATGAATCCTGCTTCTATCAAGCGATCTATCTCCTCTTTAATCTTTGCAGCATAGTTATCATTGTACGTGTAAGGTTTCTGTTTCGTAGGTTTTGCCTCTGGAGTCATAGGGATTCTATGAGAGCATATATCAAGATCTACTCCTTTCAGGTCTTTGTAACTCCAGGCAAACACATCTCTATATTCGCGCAATAGGGCAACTAGCTCTTCTTCTTCTTCAACTGTCAAATCATGCCCTATGTATGTATATTTTTCTTCTTCTCCTTCTATGGCCACTATTATTTTCTTGGTTTTCTCTCGGTTATCATATACTTGTCCGTCATTCGCCTTTCTATTAGGCATTCGTACCATGATTCTTCTATCTTCGATTTCATATTTCTTGAAATTCTCCGGTACTTCAAATAAAGATTCTTCTTTTTCTGTCATGGTTTCTTTCTTCTTTCTTTTCTTGCCTTCACTTTTGCTAGTCACTTGAGTGGCTATTCTCACCTCATTCATAACTTCCTCGTGTCTCTGAGGGTGAGTCTCTACTTCGTAAAAATATTCTTCCTCTGATGCAAAGGGTGAATCCATGATAATTGATTCTAAATCAAAATCGCTTGCATCCTCAAATGCATCAGTGTTCGGTTCACACTCTTCTAAAATTGCATCGCCCATGATTGGCTCTATCGTGAAAACTGAAATGTCATAGCCATCCTCGTCACAGTGGGGTGTCCATTGTTCTTCATTGATGGCTACATCCATGGTTGCTAGGATCTCTGCCCAACCATGGGGTTCAAACTCTTCGTCAGGGAATACTACAGGTGCGTAAGCTGGATCTTGAAGGGTTCGTGGATGTTGTTCTGCACCTAAGGTCCTTGCTTCTAACCTTTCTTCCTCTTGTTTTGCAACTTTACACATCCATAAATGAGTATCTTCGTGCAGCCATGATGGATCAGGTGAGCTTTCAGAATGCACAGAGATGGAATCTTCTTTCGCGTTGTGGATAGGATTCCACTGTAGGGGTGGTACATCTCTGAAGGTGTGATCCTTCAAATTGACTTTGGTGGTGACCCCTAAGTGCTGTAAGTACAAGGAGTTGGTTCCCCAATCCTGTACTATTTGCAATTGTCGTAGGAATGGTCTTCCTAGGATCATTTCGTAGATATTATTTTTTTCAAAGTCACATATAGCAAATGTATGTTCAAACTCTACACCACAAGTGGTTAGAGTTATCCCTTCGAGCAATCCTAGATGTCTTTCAAAATGACCATCTGCCATTTGAAGTTTCATTCTAGTTGGTCTTAATGTGGGTTTGCCCCATCGCTTCCACAAGGAGGTGGTTGCAATAGCAACACCAGCACCTGAATCTATGATTGCTTTGGTTGTGTAACCTTGATAGGTGATTGGAAGATAAGTATTACCTTCTTCACCTTCACTCACGTCCCCGATTTTGTCTAGAGGTATCTCTGGTACGTTCTGCTTAGAGCCTGCTTTTGGCATATTGGAATCGAGTTCTGGAACCTGATCCTTCACATGATTCCAGAGCTCAGGTTTTGCTTTGAGCAGCTCTTCCACCGTGAGATGACATTGAACCTTAGTGTTCTTCACGACATCAGTGTTTCTTGGAATCACTGAGTCTTCATTTCTTACCAATATTGTGGGAGCTCTGATCTGGATAGATTCAGATTCCCATGGGCCTGGAAATTGAGGCAGTTCTTCTAAGGTATTAGATTCAAAATCTAACTTTTCGGCTTCTTGTTGTTCTGCTTCATCTCCGTAAATAGATGGAATGTCTTGGGGAAATTGATCCTGAAGATCATCAATCTCAGGAATAGGAGGGGAATTACCCTTCTCCTTGGCCCATTTCTCTTCTTGTATTTCCCGCAAGAATTCTTGAGAGTACTGTTGAAGTGAAGGAGGTATTCCTGAATCCGTGGAATTAGGAACATAAGCTCCCATTGGTGGTGAGCTTCCTTTTTCAATAACTGGTTGAGCCTGTGGAGGTAAAGAAACTTGTGGTTTGTTTACCAACTTCTCTAATCATTCTAATAAGCCTTGGAAATGCAAATCTGATTTGACAGAGTTTGTCTGATTGAACTTTTGACTAGTCTCAAGTATAGCTTGAGCTTGTTCCACCATTTTCATGCACAATTTCATTCGTTCAATCTCTAAATCCGCTCTAGGGTAACTCTTGTCTAGGTTTGCAGCTGTTGGCCCTTCTTGAAGACGAGCCTGGTAGGCCTTGAACATCATGTCCAAGCCTTCTGGGGTTGGATCTGCAAGAACCGACCCTGGTTGTGGGTTATTTACATTGGGTGGTGGGGTGGAATGAGGTGGAGTGGATGGAGCTTCGGTATGTGAGGGGCTTTGAGATGCAATGTCTTCCATTTTTGTTTTGGTATCCCTTAGGCTTTCTTCTAGCTCGGATAGCTTTTTGTTCCACTTGCGATTAGCCTTCTCTCTGGTATCCTTCCATGTTCTCGGTTTCCTCTTACTAGGCTCTCCTACCTCACTAGTCTCAGATTGCTCGGATGGTTTTGCTTGTTGTGCAGCCTGTGCCCTAGTAACTGCCTGTACAGGAGCCACACATTACTACTACTTGAACTTGAATCTGTCACTAAGCCTACCACATTGATGGGTGTAACCTTGGGTGCACTAGAGGGATTCCTGGGACACTCTCTAGGAAGATGTTCCTTGCCGCACTCAGGACAAAAGCCTTGTATTTTGATGTTTTGTCCTAGTCCCAGAGTTGGTTGGTGGGGACATTCACGAATGAAATGATCGCCCTGGCATCTAAAGCATGGTCCTCTAGGGACTTGTGGTCTTACTTGTCTCAATTGGGGCCTAGTATTTGGATTTGTATACATGACATTGGAGTATTCTAGCTCCCAATTTTGTTCCATAGGTGGTGTCTCATATTGACACTGAGAAGTCTCACTTTGCTCAGGGGACTCTATATAATAAGCATGTGGGCTATCTTCATGGAAGTAGTTTGAACCATGAGCGTGAGAATCATTTTCTGAGACCAATGGGGTTAGTGGCACCAATGCTCTATTAGGGTTCTCCTCCGCCATTGTATACTTAACTGGGATCACATTGGCAGGAGCTGGTGGTTGGTTTCCAAGGACTGGTTGTGGCCTATATGGTGCTTGATATTGCTGCTGGTATTGAGGTTGATATTGTTGTGGCCTATAATATGGCTGTTGGTACTGATTCTGATACCTACCTTGTGGGTAAGGTTGCTGATAATTCTGTCTAACAACCTGCCTGTTATAGGGACAATCTTGGGTCGTATGATTTGTATATTTCCTCTCAATAGTGCAATATAGAGCATTAGGGTTTCCTTGGGGTTGAGTCGTCAACGGACAAACATTAGCCATGTGATCTCCTCCACATGTATAACATCGCTTCACTGAGGTGACCCTTGGCATCTGTCTATTTTGAACTCCTAGCTTTTTGGCCACTTACTCAGCTATCTCATCTATCTCAGTGGAGGCTCTAGAGGTATGACTTGTAGGACTATCAGAGTCCTTATAGAGTTTGGATAGTCCTAACTCCTCACCCAAGTTGTCTTCTATGTCAATGCATATCCGTATACACTCTTCTATGGATCTAGGCTCCTTCAAGTATACATATGACCTTAATTTTGTACTCAATAGGCCATCTAAAAACAGAGCCACCTGTTTGGCTGATGTGGGTAATTCTGGTACAGGGCATCTTTCCAAATACTGTCTAAACCTTCTTCCTGCAAGTCGCACTGTTTCTTGGGGTGTCTGCTTGAAGCTGTGGATCAAGGATGATGTGTTATGCCTGATACCACTTTTGGAAAATTCCACAATGAATTCTTCTAGTAGCTGACCTATCTCTCTATAGTTGCGACTATTTAGAGGTTGAAACCAAGCTAAGGCAGTACCCTTAAGAGTCAAACCAAATGCCTCAAACTGGGTGAATAATTCTTCAACCTGTTCAGCTCTTAGCACTTGTTTGAACTCCGCCACATGATCATAAGGATCTCCAAATCCATCAAAGTAGTTCTTCATTGTCTTAACCACTTGAGAGGGTCTAAGGGTTCTTGAGTGCTCTTGTGGTCTAGGCAATGGGAAATCATGATCATCTCTTTGATGCCTATAAACTCAATGTCTCTCCCTTTCAGGTCTTTCCGTCCCATATCCTGATCTATCTCTACCTACAGTATCTGCAAAGCTTACCTCCGGTCTCTCTCTAGTTCTTTCCCTCTGGGTTTCATGAGCCTTGGATGATCCGGCTCCTTGGAGGCCCTGGGAAACATTACATCTGGGTGGAGGGAAAATTGATTCACCTTGCCAAGTGTAAGCATGTCTGTCATGATCTGATACCAAGAATAATTTCTGAGATGTGTGATCTAGATAGACAGCTTTCCCTGGTGTCTCTGGGTCCTTGAATTCATAGATGGTGACTACTGGGATGGATTGATCTGGCCTAAATCTCCAAAAGGCTTCCTCTATTTCTCTATTCACGAATAGTTCTATGCCTTTGTTATCTTGAGGAATCCATTCTGGAGTGATCACTCTAGTCAAGATTGACTTACCTCTAGGGGTCTTGGGTTCTCCTCCTAGGTCCCCTTTCTCTAGTTCTCCTATCTCATTCTCGGGAATGATATTTCCAAACTCAACTGTCCTATCTGGTAAGTTGGTAACCACATACATGGTTCCTTCCTTATCAATGTAAGCACCCTCTTCAAACTTGACCACTGGGTGTTCAAGCCCAAAGGGTTGGTCAGGATTTTTGAGTTGAACCACTGATCGTCTTAGACCATCCTCATAGATTCGAGCACCTAATTGGTTGGTCCTGATAAACTCCAATTGGGTCTTATAGGGACCTTCTGGTGTCTGTAAATAGGCAATGCCTGTGCCACGTGTGGATCTTTCCATGCTAAAAGACATTTCTGAGTCACTGGTTTCTGAACTTCGTGTGTAAGGATAACCACTAAGCTGTTGAGCCCAAGACTTGGCTGTGTGGTTGACACTAGCTTCAGAAGATCTGAGGCTTTGTCTGTCTCGGCCCAAGTGCCTGCCTGATCTAAGGTTCATATGCCTGATTTATCTACCCCCTTGAACCTAAGCACACTCTCGTTGCAGGTTAATTTGCACCAATCACTTGGTTCTTTTTGAGTTGAATATTATGTTTATGGTCTTGTCTGAAATCGTGTCATCAGGAGTACTTAAGTGAATTTCCGCACTTGATGAGTGATCGACTCCAGTTTACCTTTTGTCCCTTAGAGTTTTCGCACTTAAGACCTACTTAATTCTTGCACTTGGTTGATTAATACTCTTGGACTTGATTCGTGCCTAACGTTGCCCTAATTAATTACCACACCTAAGTCGTACTTAGCCTAGGCTAGGAATTGACAAAGGAGGGTTGAGAGATCTTCCAACCTCAATTAGCTGGTTGACCCAACTGCTACACAAGCCCAGGAAGCCTTCTCCCAAGCTTGGTACTCACCCTTGCTAGCTTGCTTTGGACTGCCTTTGATTGTCCTTGCTAAACCTGGAAAAATCCAATATTAGACCAATTCACAGTTGGATGATCAAGCACTTGAGTATATACACCTTTTAAGTCCCTTCCCTTTTGCCCATTTTTTCAATGCTTTCCCCCTGGCTTCCTAGTCCCAAACTAGGTCAACCTCAAAATAGCTTACCTCAAGAGCTTTCTAATGAGCTATTAAGCTCAAAAAACGGACTTCGAATGAAAAAGTTATGATCGTTCAGGCCCTGGGGGGTAAAAACTGACAAACAGGTTTTTCTCCAAATATGAGCTAAGGGGTCTCCTATGAGTATAATGGTCCAAAAATTTCTCAAAAATACCCCCAAAATTGGTCAAAAGTTGAAACCCTAAAATTTGCGATGGGGGTGCACAATCG
>CM035411.1:80819321-80941821 GCA_020310875.1 Ceratopteris richardii
CTTTTTGTGAGATAGCAAGTCCTTGTATTCCGTAAATTAAACCACACCTATTCACTCTAGATTTCTCTTCTTGCAAATTTAGAGACATAACATCATAAAATGCATACATATTTGGATTACCTTTTGCAAACAAATGGAATGTAGTAGCAAATCTTCAAAAGGATTTTGGTAATCCTTTCAACAATGTAGAGATGTGTTAATAGTATCATCTATTCCTTGATGTGTGTCACAAACACATCCATAGACTCATTTTCAACCATACATACATCCTCAAGTTGCTTCCTCAAGTATGCAACATGTGCATCATTACACACGGCATACAGAAAAGCAAGAGTGTCCCATGCCTACCTTGATGTAGAACATGACCAAATGTGTGGAACTATATGATGCTTCAGAAAAGTGCAATCAATGCATGAACATCAGCATCTTTTACATCCCATCTAAGCTGCTTATGTGTAGGTGGAGAACGAGTAACCACTCTTATTGAAGAAGAAGCTCCATCTATGACAGTAGACTGTGAAGTAGAGAAACCTATGGGTCTTCAATCTATATATGCCACTAAGTTCCAGAGTTGTTTTGCAACAAGAACATGCTTAATCATGTAAGACCACATCGGATAGTTGGTCCCATCAATCTTATCTTCAGCTTGAAGAATTCCAAATAAGTCATTGCTTCCCACCATTTCACTAAAGGAGAAGAATGTGAAAAAATCTTTACTTTGACGAAAGCTAAAATGAATGTTGAAATTTCAACTCATAAATCATCACTCAAATGGTGATTCTAGCTACACAAATGGCTTTGAAATGGTAGTGATAACCCAATGCGCTTGGTGGAAATGTTTCTTGGCTATTGAAATCCACTCTTCTATGCTTTGAAGTTGATTTGCATTGTTAAAAGTGTTATGACACAAAGAACTAAAACTTAAGAAGAAGTTGAACCTGATGTGATACCATTATTGGGTGTGTGGAGAAGTGTGAGAGACACACGAGAAGCACACATACGGATCAAAAATGTAGCAAGACACACATAGAAGATGGATGGCTAGAATAGCTCTCTCTATTGATGATTAACTCAACTCAAATAAGAGCTGAATAATATCCCTAAGTACAAATTGCAACCACATATAAGCAAATCATGTATGTGCTAACATGGGGAAAAAAGCTTTGCTAGAACTAGAGTAAAAGTACGGATGTATAGGGAAAAGGTTTACATCAAAGTTACTCAAGGAACACATACATGTAACACACTATATATAATCATCTTTTATGGTTTATTCAAAAGGAAAAATGCCTTCCCAACACTCATGCATATGTATATGTATGGCCAATCAATCATACACCGTATTAAGAAACTCGCATACTAAAAAATTAATGCTCTATGAATTTCTATTCTCCCTATTTCTTTTTCATATATAGGTGCATGAGGCTCATTGGGCCCATGAGGAGTTGCAAGCACCCTTTCAAAATCAATGTGTTGCATATCTTGAAAAGCATCTTCATTTGATGTGTCTGATTGAGTGTAGCATTGAGTTCTTTCTTAAATTGCAAAATGAGCTTTAAATTTTAAAAAAGGAAGATTCACAAAAGATTGGGGAGAATTAGAAAGAGGGAGTTGAAAGAATTTTTTCATCCCCTCTCGTCAAGAGGCCATTTCCTTTCAGTTTGTTGTTTTTTTGGTACAAGAAACACCTCAGCTTCATCTTCTAAATTGGCTCATGTTCACATGAAAGCCAAGCTATGTAATATGTTAGAGAGAGATAATCTACTAGGATTTGTTTTTTTCAATCATGATTTACATTGGGAGTTTGATTCTGCCATATTATGCTACCACATTGGATTTGGTCTCTTGCATAAGCCTTGTTGGGATTATGAGGAGTTGCAAGCACCCTCTCGAAATTGATATGTCGCATATCTTGATAAGAATCTTCATTTGATGTTTTGAATTGAGTGTAGCTTTGAGTTTCTTTCTTAAATTTCAAAACGAGCTTTAAATTATAAAAAAGGAAGATTCACAAGAGATTGAAAAGAATTACAAAGAGAGTTGATAATGTTTTTTCATCCCCTTTCGTAATGCTTTTAATTTGTTTGCTCTTTTGGTACAATAAACACCTCATCTTCATCTTCTAAATTGGCTCATTAGTTCGGTGTTGCCTTCAAATTTGTCCATCAACGTTTGATGGGCTAGAAACAACTCTTAGTAGTCAAATCAAACCTTAACCCCCAATGTCTGAATAATTGAGTAGCTTACTCATGCTCAAGGCAACGAATGGTGGCAAAAAAGGAGATGTTGCACTCATAGAAAATGCAAAAGGACGCATAACAAAATCCTCAAAAGATTGAGACAAAAAGAAGGAAAAAATAAGCTCAAAGGAGAACTCAAGACTATCGCATCAAGAAGGCAGAAGAGAAGAATGGCTGATCAAACGGTTGCAAGGGCAAGGAGTCTGCCATCACTATAGAAAGAAAGCTTGAGCTATTTATTATAATAGAGGAGGTATGCCCCTCAACTCCAAATTTTAGGGAAAAATTTAGAAAGGTCTTGGCGGGATCTTCCTACTTTGTGTTACTCATCCATGGATATATCAGAAACATGTGGGTGCACTTACTTTGTGATAAGGATAAAATTATCGATAAGTTTAAGGAATGGTTCAACTTCTGGTCAATAGCTTAATAAATGTATAATCCTCTTGATGTGTGGTTGATTTTCTTATCATCTTTTCAAATATGTATCATGAATTTAACTGCATGATAAGGATGTTTTCAACTTATTCCACGTCAATTAGTAGGGATTCATCAAATTTCTAGAGATAAAAATTGAAAGTAATAATAACATAATCGAATATAAGGATAAAACAATAACATAATTGTTACAAAACACATTGTGGTAAGGGAGGAATAAAAAGCAGTATGAAAATATAACCATAATAGATGCAAGAACTAGAGGGGTGAAACTAGAAGCTCTTGATGAACAAGAAGTAGAATCAAATAAACCCACAAATCAAATTGACTTTTTCATAGAGATGAGATTAGGAGATAACGGCTTGGGAGTCACCGATAGAAGATCAATCTCATATTTCTGACATATCCTATGTAGAAGAAAAATGAAAAGAGATGAAAGTGAGCCTAGTGAAAGAAGAGTGACTAAAAAAAAAACCTAAGAGGGAATAGAAACCATTATAAAGCAAGGGGAAACACCACAACCCAAAGATAAAAAACAAGAATCACAACCCAATGAACAAAAACAAGAGCAGAAACAAAAAGGTAAGAAGACAAAGCAAAGAAAAATGGAAGCAATGCCTTTAGGCAAACAAGAACAATTAAAAATAACACAAGAACAAACACAAAAACATGAAAAAAAAACAAGATCCCGAGCAAGAACAAAAGAAACCAAAGAGAAAACCGAAAGCCATCTTGATTTCAGAAATTGAGAGAAAAATATATCCTATGGAGATTTTAGATGAGATTTTGCTAAAGATTGAAGTTACTATGTGTTTAGAACAAGTTTTCTCTATTGCAAAGCCTCTTCTTAAAGATATCTTAATTGGCCTAATTAAAAGGAAGAGGTTTCTGCTTAATCTAGCTACTGAGATGCAAGATTCTCTAGATCAAGATCAAGCTATGAATGAAGCCTTAAACTTTGATGAATATGATGCAGACAACCTTGTTGATGATGAAGTAAATGTTAATAAAAATTTCTTATGACCTATTCAACCTGACCATGAAAATCATGAAAACAATCTTGAAAGGCACTTTGAAAGAAAATTTTGGTCTAGAGGTACATCAGAGATGCATGTTAAAATAGGCAATGTTAAGAACGGTATCATTGTAAATGCATAAGTAGATTCCGTCTTTGAAATCAATGTGATTTTAAGAAAATTCTAAGATTAAATTTTGATGGCCCATAGATAAAGATTGTGGATGGCATATGAGAACTGTAGATGATGGTGTAGGAACTCTTTTGTTGGAGTTAAATGTCTCCGAAAGCACGTGAGCAGCACAAGGAAGAAGAAGAAGCTTGGAGCACAACACCAATACTGAATGTATTACTAGAGAATGTACAAAGATAAGTGGCCCATTGGGGCAATAGGCGTATGTACAAGCCGGGGGAAAAACCTCCTAAATAGGGAAAAAAGTGCCTCGATAGTCCTAGAGAGTTCACACATATCACTACCTAAATATATCAACAAATCCCCCCTGGGAGTGATGCGGTGCACAAGTGGCTAGCACTCATGTATAAGGAAGCCAAGCTATGTGGAAATCACTCTACAAAAGGAAGTAAACCCAAAGCTTTGCGGAAAGCTTCAAACATCTCCCTAGACACAACCTTCGTGAAAAGGTCTACAATGTTCTCCTCCATGGGCACATATGCCAAGCTGATCTCCCCAGTAGAGAACCTCTCCCTCACATAATGATAATGCACCTCAATGTTCTTAGTGCGAGCATGGAACATAGGGTTCCTCGCAACTGCCAATGTGCTGTCGCGAAGGGCTCAGTTGGGTGGATCAGGCCAACTGCTTGTGTTCCAAATAGACGGTACACGCACCGTGCTTCGGGAAACTTAAGAGGTAGAGCTCAGATATAGACGCTCACAGATAATTAGATGAAATCATAACTCAAATCACACATACAATTCATTAACATCATAAGAGAGATCAAAAATAAGAGAGATGTGAGGAAATTGGAGAGTCAATTAATTCATAATAATGTGGTCGTACAAATATAATGCAGATAACATAAGAGAGTTTGGAAACGAGAGAGATATGAGGAAATTAGAGAGTCAATTAATTCATAATAATGTTTCTATACAAATATAATGCAGATAACGGAAACAGATACAAGTTACCAAAACATCATAAATCATGATGTCCTCCTCAATCATGTGAGCACCACCTCCACACTAAGATGTGGACCAACACTCCTCAAGAGTGTGAGAACCCCTCCTCCAACTCCTCCAACTCCACCTCCAAGAACTCCTCCAAGAGCTTCAGAACCACCAAGAGCTTCTAGGAAGATAGCTTGTGTTGGATATTGGTCAAGGATTCCTAGGTGAAGGCTAATACTCTCCTTATATAGTTTTGCTTGTCCATTGAAAAGCTCATCAATAAAGCAACGTCGCTCCTAATGAAGCATAGCTTTTTCCGATCGTAAGCTTTATTTCAATATCCATCGCGATCCGTCAATTCGTACTACGTGCTGCCGTCGATGAGTTTTGAAAAGAATAAAATTATATAGTGTTTTTGCTGCTCACGGGTATTGAACCCGGACTGGTTGGATGGGAGTCAAATGGCATAGCAATAAACCCAAACCGATTTGCTTGTAGAAGGATCTATAAAAGGAGTTACTTATGCTGTACAATCTGGATAGAAATGAGCCAATTGCACATTGTTTGCCAACAATCCCCCCCTGCAATAATGGTACAATCTTCAGTAATCTGCAAATCTTCTTATGAATATTTCTAGCCAATGCTTCGGTAAAATATCTGCAACATTCTTAGTAGAAAATTATTTAGATTTGGATTAT
The DNA here is from genome assembly GCA_020310875.1 of Ceratopteris richardii. Lineage (NCBI taxonomy): Eukaryota > Viridiplantae > Streptophyta > Polypodiopsida > Polypodiales > Pteridaceae > Ceratopteris > Ceratopteris richardii. The sequence goes on from CM035411.1 coordinate 80,824,841, forward strand.
TCAAACACTGGATACGTAAAGATGTGGATATGTAGAGATGTAAATCTCTACGACATTCGCCCCTACTAAACTTGCACATCATCCTTGATGGGCCAATCTTCAAATCTTTTTTTTTTCTTCAAAATAATCTGTCGTTTCATAGAACATTGGATTTTGAAAACATTTTTCAAGTGCATGGGAAGATAAGCATTGTGCCTACTCAATTGCATACTTTGGAAATGCATGGTCAAAATATGGTGCAAAAGATAAGGTAATTGGCATTTGTAGACGAAGCATGTGCGCTCACTTTCATACATTTCATATAGAAGTCCTTTCCATCACTCAAAGTGTATGGGTAAATAAAAAATGTGCCTATGCAAGGCCATGTAATGAGACCCTATCATGCATACTTTAGGTGTAGAAGTAAACAAACATGGTGCAAGTATCAGGGTAAAAGGCATTTGATGATGAAGCTTGTGCGCTCACTCACATACATATCAATGTATATATACAACAATCCTTACAATCACCCAAAGTGCATGGGTAAATCTCAAAATGTGCCTGGATGCAAGGTCATGTAATGAGACCCTACCATGCATACTTTAAGTGCATTGTTCCAAAATCATGGTGCAAAAGGTAGGTAAGAGGAAGTCGATGTTGAGGCTCTTCATAATTTTTGTTATCTGTTTTTTAAATTGGATGTCATCCTTTTTTTAATTTGTTTACAAGTGCAAGTAGATTGTGCAGGCTAAAGAAATAAATATATGTGAATATAGATTGGTTTATGCATACTCTGAATGCAAGATAGGCTCAATATGGTGCAAATAATGGAGGTTAAGAAAAGAAGACTAAAATGCATTAAAGTCAACACTCAATTCTCACTCTTCAATCAAATAATTCTCTCAAATCACTCAAACACTCTCACTAGTCTCAAGCATCATTATTATCAAAGATAATTTTGAAGAAGCATGTTCCTGTCTCAGGAAAAACATCAAAGTTAGTATCAAAAAACATGCTTTTCAATTCATCATTTCCTATCTAAGGATCTCTTCATGGTCAATCATGTTTTCATCAATCTCGTAACCATCTTCATCCCTTTTCTTGAACAATTTTATTCTTTTACCTGCAATCAAAGTTTTTAGTGGAGTTCCATCTAATTCACATAAAGCATATGTTCCATTCTCATGTATTTTTAGAACAACATAAGGTCCAAACCATCGTGGTTTTAATTTCCTTCTTGCATCATATTGTGAATCAAATGTACTATCATAAATCAAAACCCAATCATCCTCATGAATTTGTTTAGGCCTCAGTCTATGTGTTTTATCAAAGTATTTCTTATTTTTCAGTCTTGATTCTTTTAATTTTTTAACAGTATCATTAAGTTTCTCATTCCCTTGTTCAAGTTGTTTTTATCTTTAAAGCCAACAATTCATCAGTAGATAGGTTATCATTCCAAGGTAGAGTAGACCATGTAAATATTTGTGTATGAATAGGAAAAATAGGTTTTTGACAATACATTAATTCAGCAGGCATGTATCCTGTTGTCCTTGTGCAAGTCATTCTATCAGCCCATAGTGCAAAAGGTAAATATCTTGGCCATTGTTTCAAATCATCACTACAAGCTTTAGAGATTGCTTTCACAATTATGAGTTCATCAACAAATTTGGAAATCAATTTATATTCATCAATGGAATTAAGAAGCACAATTCTTGAAGTATCCGGTTCTTGTAATATTTGTTGAATCTCTTCAAGTAAAGAAAAAGTAGATGAATTTTCAATGACATGTTCAATGTTTTCATCAGGTAAAATGAATCCTTTGTTCTTTAGGTCTTTTTCATGAGCTTTTATGATTTTTTTGGGTATATTTTTGGAATGAATAAATTGTAAAATTGAAGAAGGGAAACAAATAGAAAAGCTTTCAAAATTATGTACAAGGGTTTGCGAGACATCAATCCATTGACCACCATTGTCCCGCTCAATGGTGGGGTTTAAAAAAAATTTTGGCCAAAGTTTGCTCCACACTCAAATGAAGGTCGACAATCATCATATGCCTTTTCTTGTGAACGTATAGGAGACTTTCTAATTTCTTCCCGATTTCGAAAGTGATTTGGGTTGACAGTCATTACTTGGAGTGATTGCAAATTATCTTTAGATCGAATCCGAGCATATGTAGACCCATCATCCATTACTTTTGTTTCCATTCTAGTTTCACATATGAAAGGTTGACCTAAGATAATCTCATAAGAGCAATTTTCTTGGATGAAAAAGTGAAATGTATCAGTGATTCCACCTATCATCACAGGAATATTTGCACAAGCTCCAAGTAAAGAACCACAACCATTATCAGCTATTCTCATCAACCATCCATGATTTTTATCAATTGGCCATTTGAACTTATCATAAAGCTCTTTAGAAATTATATTAATCTCTAACCCAGAGTCAATAAGTGCCAAAGCTGAATATGATTTCTTTTTATCTCCTAATTTGATTTTCATCTCAGGTGTTCCTCTAGCCCAAAAACTCTTGCTAAAATGACTTTCAAATTGTTTACTTTCTTCATCAGGTATGATTGGACCAAGGAAATTCTTATTGACATTATAAGCCTCGTCATTATTATCTTCCTCATACTCATCAAAAGTAAGAGTATCATTCATAGCTTGAGTTAAGTCTGCAATGTCTTGCATATCAACTTCTTGAGAAAGTGGAAATCTCTTTCTTTTGATAAGTTTAATAAAATTATCCTTGAACTCGGTTTTAGAAATTGAAAAGACTTGTTCTAAGGACATTGTAACTAGGCTTTTTAACAAAATTTCATTTAAAATTTCTTTATAATCCACTTTTTGTTCAATTTCAGAGATCAAAATTGCCTTAGGAACTCTCTTTGGCTTCTTCTGATTCTTATCACTTTGTTTCTCATTTTTATCAAGGTTTTGATCATTAGATTGATTAGGTTGTTCACTCATCATAGGTTTTTTACCTTCCTTTATCTCATTTCTCCTTTGTTGACTAGATTTAGACCCTTCTCCTTGCTCAAAATGGACTTTTTTAGGTTCTTCATTTGATTGTTTTCTTGTCACTCTTCTTTCATGTTCATTTTCATTTGGTTTCTCATCTCTTTTCCTCTTCTCCTCTACATTGGCAATATGAGAATGGACAGAAAATTGGTCAACAGGTGAATCCCAAGCTGTCTTTTGCATGATTGCATTTCTTGCCTTGACTAGAGCTTCAATGGAATACTTTTTAGTTTCATTTGATCGGTTAGAATCTTGATCACTATTATCCATTCTTTCTAGTTTTACAGCAGAGGTGTTTGAAAGACTTTCATATAGCTTCTTCATACCCCCTTTTCCCCAATTGACAGTAAAAGGTATGCGTGATCTATAATCACATAACTTTTTATCAATGTCAATCACAAGCTTTTGGTCTTTGGCTTCTTTCAAAGCCTCACATAAGTATGAAAGATGGTCAGTTGAATCACACCAAACACATCTCCTAACATTAGGATTTTGCCTATTATTAGGTTTGTAAGTTCTTTCAAAATTTTTGTGAGGAATTGGTGGTTGAATAGGTTGAGGTACATCTAGCTGAGAGGAAGTTGGTGCTTGGATTGATTGGTTTTGAGTACTAGAAGAACATACTATGTTTTGAAGTGATGAGATTTCTTTTGATAGAGTTTCAAATTTAGAAAGGACTGCTAATTGAAATTCTTCAGGAAACCTAGATGAAGAAGTCACATCAACTTTTGCATTGTTATGAATCTCCCTAGGTTCATTTAGATGTGGCATACTAGATGGGAAAATAGGTGTTTGCTCATAAAGAATAGAATGTCTTTGTTTCATATGAGCAACAGCTTCAACTACCATCTTTACAGTAGCCAAATCATCAGTTAAACCATATCTCTTTCCTGGCTCTTCAAGCCTTCTCTCAACTTCTACTCTTACATCATGACTCAAAATTTTAAGGAAATTGATAACAATATCAGGTGTGAGAGCAGTCCTATCCACTTCTGGGAGTTGAGAAAATCTTTTCATAAATTCACTATGGAGTTGTGTTATGGATACCTGAGGTTTGGGTGAGCTTATCCACTTCATAAATCCTGCTCTACTATGTTGACTAAAGTCGTCAAGGTAGAAATTTGTATGAATTTGTTTTCTAAACTCTTCCCAAGCTAAATTTTCATGGGTTTCAATTGTATCAACCACAGATCCAGTTGCCAATCTCTTTAAATATGGAATCATTTTATCATTAGACAAGCCATGAAGTTTAGCTAGATCTTCATAAACATCTAAGTATTCATTCACGTTCACTCCTATGAATTTTCCCTTTTCTTTAAGTATTGCTTCAACTACCTTTTGACCTTGACCTTCACTCATCATTGACTTAAAGAAATCTTCCATTTTGAATTGATATTCAAGTCTTGACTGATCTTTGACTTTCTTGATTATATCCACAACTTGATATTTTAATGTTTCTTTCTGTTGTGCAATTAATGTACATATATCGTCTCAAGCCAGTATACAAGAAAATAAAGAACTTGAATTGCTCGTACCTGAATTGAGCTTGATATTGTACCTCCTATTTGCGAAATGCCGTGGAACAATTTCACGTCGGGTTCACAATGTCGCGAAGGGCTCAGTTGGGTGGATCAGGCCAACTGCTTGTGTTCCAAATAGACGGTACATGCATGGTGCTTCGGGCAACTTAAGAAGTAGAACTCAGATATAGACGCTCACAGATAATTAGATGAAATCATAACTCAAATCACACATACAATTCATTAACATCATAAGAGAGATCGGAAATAAGAGAGATGTGAGGAAATTGGAGAGTCAATTAATTCATAATAATGTGTTCGTACAAATATGATGCAGATAACATAAGAGAGTTTGGAAACGAGAGAGATGTGAGGAAATTGGAGATTCAAATAATTCATAATAATGTTTCTATACAAATATAATGCAGATAATGGAAACAGATACAAGTTACAAAAACATCATAAATCATGATGTCCTCCTCAATCATGTGAGCAGAACCTCCACACTAAGATGTGGACCAACACTCCTCAAGAGTGTGAGAACCCCTCCTCCAACTCCACCTCCAAGAACTCCTCCAAGAGCTTCAGAACCACCAAGAGCTTCTAGGAAGATAGCTTGTGTTGGATATTGGTCAAGGATTCCTAGGTGAAGGCTAATACTCTCCTTATATAGTTTTGCTTGTCCATTGAAAAGCTCATCAATAAAGCAACGTCGCTTCTAATGAAGCATAGCTTTTTCCGATCGTAAGCTTTATTTCAATATCCATCGCGATCCGTCAATTCGTACTACATGCTGCCGTCAATGAGTTTTGAAAAGCATAAAATTATATAGTGTTTTTGCTGCTCACGGGTATTGAACCCGGATTGGTTGGATGGGAGTCAAATGGCGTAGCCATGTGCCCAACCCGATTTTCTTGTAGAAGGATCTATAAAAGGAGTTACTTATGCTGTACAATCTGGATAGAAATGAGCCAATTGCACATTGTTTGCCAACAATCCCCCCCCTGCAATAATGGTAAAATCTTCAGTAATCCGCAAATCTTCTTATGACTATTTCTAGCCAATGCTTCGGTAAAATATCTGCAACATTCTCAGTAGAAAATTATTTAGATTTGGATTATTCAAACACTAGATACGTAAAGATGTGGATATGTAGAGATGTAAATCTCTACGACAGCGCTCTGACTATCAGTGAAGATGGTGGTGGCAGAAGAATTACCAACACCCAAATCAACCATAAGGCATCTGACCCACACGCACTGAACAATCACCATGAAAGCTGCCCTATACTCGACCTCACAATTGGAAGTGGGCACAGTAGGCTGCGTCTTGTTGAACCAAGATATACATGAGCTACCAAGCATGAAGCAAAAGCCACTAGTGGACACACAAGTGTCATAGTAACCAGCCCAGTCTGAGTCACAAAAAGCATGAAAATCTAGCGGTAGTGATCCCCCCCTTGGGATAAAACAACCCAAGTAGCCGAGTACCACTCAAGTAGCAAAAGATGCGCTTAATGGCCTGCCAATGCTTGACACCTGGGCAATGCATAAACCTGCTCATCTATGAGATAGCAAACTAAATATCTACCCGAGTAATGCATAAGTAAATCAAGCATCCAAGAGCCTGCTGATAGAGGACAACATTAAATGCATCTCTAGCATCATGAAGACTCAATCATAAACCTCTCTCCATAGGAGTGGCAATAGGCTTAGAGTCTTCAAGGCCAAACGCTACAATAATGTGTCAATATATTTCGTTTGACGGAAAGCCATTTCACCATCAACTTGCATAAATTGAATGCCCAAATAGTGATGCAAATGCCCTAAATCAGACATCTCAAATGAGGCATACAAATTAGCCTTAAAATCAACAATATGCTTCTCAATAGGATGAGTGAGCAGCATGTCGTCAACATAGACAACAATGATCAGAAGCACATCATTACCATGCTTAATATATAAGGTGCTTTCTGTTGGACTATTCTCAAACCCATGTGCAATCAGATAGGCATGTATCTTCTCATACCAAGCATGTGGTGCTTGCTTTAAACCATATAATGCCTTCTTTAACCTGCACACCTAGTTTTCATGCACTTTTTGCACAAAGCCACGGGGCTGAAAATCATACACTTCTACATGAAAGTAACCATTTAGAAATGCAGTTTTGATGCCCAACTGATGTACATTCCAACCATAATGGGCTGCAAGTGCGTAGATGTTCCGAACAGTAGTCATACGGCATGTAGGTGCAAAGGTATCATCAAAATCAATGCCTTTTTCTTGTGCAGAACCCTTTGCAACAAGCCTAGCCTTATACTTGTCAATGTTCCATCAGGCTTACGATTTAGATTGTAAACCCACTTAGTGCCAATGGCCTTCTGGCTAGGAGGCAAGTCACATAATGACCAAGTACTGTTTTTCATTATGGCATCATATTCAAATTGCATAACAGCCATCTAATTTTCTGAATTTTGTGCTTGGTCAAATGAAACAGGCTCATTCTCATTAGAGACACTAGACCAGCCATAGCATAGAAATCAGATGCAGAAGAGGCACTATGAGAGCCTGATTGAGTACGATATGATAGAGGTGCATCTAATTTGTGGTCATGCAAAGTCTGCACCAGCCATTTTGGCATAGCTTTTGCCTTCTCAATGTTAGCTCTCTCATCAACAAGTGCATCATGGAAATCTGCATAAAAAATGGGATGATCTACATCATCACATGAAACATGCAAAGGCTAAGAAGTTGCCTCATTAGGACGAGCACTAGATTGTCCCCCTCTAAAAAGAGGCAGCAAAGTATTATACATGTCTTTGGAGCTAACAAATGTCTCCTTAGTACATGAAAGTAATGGAAGAATAGCATCTTCTATTATCAGGATCTTGCTCACACACACAAAGGTTACGAATGCAGAAAACACACAGAAAAATAGAGATAGCAAGAGAGGAGACTAAATGCAGTATTGGGTGCAATCTCCCCCCATGCACTCTGTTTCGACAGTCCACAGAGTGCATGTATTTATAGGAATTTTTGATTACCTCAAAAAGAGTGGTTACATGAGAGCGGCTTCGAAAAGCATGCGTGAAACTAAAGGTTGCTGACTTCCATAGAAAGCATTTCTTTTAATATTAGAAATTGCGGTCTACAATGGCCCTTATTCTAACCACTATTTTTCTAACTATTTATAACAATAGAACCTTCTATGCAGATTTACTTACAAACTAAATTATAAATCAGATTTATTGATGTCCACCCTAAAGTCGGATTATTGACGTCCACCCTTCATGCGTTCACGCCCTCATGAATATTCAGATGCTATATCAAAAACACCAAAACACATTAATACATTAATAAATTAACACTCCAACAATGCATTGCTCAACATATTCCATAATGTATAACATCTGTTATCACGATGTTGCTCACACGCACATAGAGGTTATGAATGCAGAAAACACACAGAAAAATAGAGACAACAAGAGACAAGACTGAACGTAGTATTGGGTGCAATCTCCCCCCATGCAGTCTATTTCGACAGTCCACAGAGTGCATGTATTTATAGGAATTTTTGAAAAGAGTGGTTTCATGAGAGCGGCTTCGAAAAGCATGCGTGAAACTAAAAGTTGGTGACTTTCATAGAAAACCTTTCTCTTAATATCAGAAACTGTGGTCTACAATGACCCTTATTCTAACCATTATTTTTCTAACTATTTCTAACAATAGAACCTTCTATGCGGATCTATTTACAAACTTAATTATAAATTGGATTTATTGATGTCTGCCCTAAAGTCGGATTATTGATGTCCACCCTTCATGCTTTCACGCTCTCGTGAACCTTCAACTGCTATATCAAAAACACCAAAACACATTAATACATTAATAAATTAACACTCCAATAATGCATTGTTCAACATATTCCATAATGTATAACATGCCCCTAAGTTGAAAAAGCACATGACCTCAGTTGATAAATAAAATAAACATGGATGGCTAGTCACATGTTTCATTACCGAATGAAAATAAGCATGTTCCATGTTAAGAGAAACGTGCATGGAAATGTTCATGGACGAGTTACATTAATGTGTTTGTGTATGATATGTAGAAATTAAGTGGTCATAATGAGGTGCTAATTGTGTTTTATGTATCCATTGACATTTTTCAATAGAGTGATTTTTGTACTTAACCAAATATCGATGATATTGAGTACCTCTGCATGTAGTAGTGACATTATGATCAATTATTTTCTTAGGAACCAAGATTTCAGATTCTTCTTCAATCAAAGGAGGGTGATCAAGAAGTGGAGTGAGTGGTAAAGTGCCTTTAAATGGTTTAAGTAAACTAATATGAAGAGATTTATGTTTATTCCAATGAGATGGTATATCTAATTTAAATGAATTATCATTATTTTTTTCTATAATGCGAAATGATCCATAATCGCGTGGTGAAAGTTTAATTTTAGGATGCTGCAAAATATTTTTGAGATGTCTTTTAATGATACACAACCATACAAGATCATTTTCCTTGAATTCCTTGGCTAATCATTTAGTATTGATATTACGTGTGTATCTCTCTTGACCTTTTCTAATGTGCTCGTGAACATCGTGAAGTACAGAAACGTGATCTTGAGCAATAGAACTAGCCATCGGAATGTCGGTTTGGGTGAGTGACATGGGAGTGGGAAGCTTTTTACCATAAACAATTTCAAAAGGTGCACGCCAGTACTGGTGTGTGTGGTGTTATTATAAGCAAATTGAAACAATGGCAACTTTTCATCCCAATTAGTTGGACTATCTAATGAATAACAATGTAATAAATCAGGAATAGTATTATTTGTGGCTAAAATCTATTTTAGAACCAAAATGTTGAAATAAAGAAACCCAAAAATAATTACAAAATCTAATATCATGATCAAATAACATTACTTTAGGAAATCCATGATGTGGGAAAATGCATTTAATGAATAATTTTGTAGCCTGAGGTGCAGACAAAGTTTTTCTACATGGAATGAAATATGCATATTTACTAAACCTATCAACTATTATCCAAATCATATCATTATGTGATGAAGGGATGGGAAGACCTGTGATAAGATCCATAGAAATTTGTTCCCATGGTTCATTAGGAATGGGCAGTGGCATTAACAATCCAAGGAAATATCTTTTAACATGGAACATGCTTATTTTCATTCAGTGATGAAACATGTCACTGGCCATCCATGTTTATTTTATTTATCAACTGAGGTCAGTTGCTTTATCAATTGAGGGGCATGTTATAAATTATGGAATATGTTGAAGAATGCATTGTTGGAGTGTTAATTTATTAATGTATTAATGTGTTTTGGTGTTTTTTATATAACAGCTGAAGGTTCGTGAGGGCATGAAAGCATGAAGGGCAGGCATCAATAATCCGACTTTACGGTGGACATCAATAAATCCGATTTATAACTTAGTTTGTAAATAAATCTACATAGAAGGTTCTATTATTAGAAATAGTTAGAAAAATAGTGGTTAGAATAAAGGTCATTATAGACCATAGTTTCTGATATTAAACGAACGGCTTTCTATGAAAGTCACCAACTTTTAGTTTCACGCATGCTTTTCGAAGCCGCTCTCATGTAACCACTCTTTTCGACGTAATCAAAAACTCCTATAAATACATGCACTTTGTGGACTGTCAAAACAGAGTGCATGGGGGGAGATTGCACCCAATACTACGTTCAATCTCGTCTCTTGCTGTCTCTATTTTTTTGTGTGTTTTTTGCATTCGTAACCTCTGTGTGCATGTGAGCAAGATCATGATAACATCTTCCAAAAAAAACATCACGGATAACCAAAATATGTTTAGTCTGTGGATGATACAGACAATAGCCTTTACTTGCAGAACTATACCCAACAAAAATACATTTTATTGCTTTATCATCCAATTTTGTGTGATGTTGTTCAAGCACAAATGCATATGCCAAACAACCAAAAACATGCAGATGAGCAACAAATGGCTTGCGATCATGCCAAGTCTCATATGGATTGATAGACTGTAGCGCTTTAGTGGGACACCTCTTAAGTATAGATGTTGCACACATGACAACCTCAAGCTAGAAACTATGTGGTAAAGCCTGACTTTTGACCATACACCTTGCCATCTCCATGAGTGATCTGTTCTTTCATTTAGCAACTCCATTCTATTGAGGTGTATACGGCATTGTACACTAGTGTTTTATCTCACGTTCATCCAGAAATGCATTAAAATTAGAAGACATATATCCCCCCCCAATCAGAACAGAGGGTTCCCATTTTACATGCTGACAGATTTTCAGCCAAAACCAAAAACTGTTTGAAGCACAACACTTCACACTTTTCCTTCAATGAATATACCCATTCATGCCTGGAAAAATTATTGATGAAAGTCACAAAGCAAAGATAATTTTTAAAAGAAGGTTTCTACATAGGACCATAAACATCACTATGTAAAAGCTTCAATTTTTGAGTAGCCCAAACCGAACCATCTTTTGGAAAGGAGGAATGCTACATTTTGCCCACAATCACAAACATGTTTTTTGGCTGCCTTAAGTTTGGGCAAAGAGGACACCATTTCAAATTTCTGCAGGCTTTGCATCTGACATAGCCAGAGAATCATGTACTGCACATGCCAAATCATTTACAGATCTTTCGTAGTCTAGAAGCTTATATAACCCACGACATAAAATGCCAGAGGCAATAATCACATCGCCATTTGGCAGATCATGAACTGTGCATTTGTCATCAACAAATTTCACAACCAAGCCAATCTTGGCTACTGCGGAAACTGATAACAAATTTTTCTTGATCCCTGGCACAAAAAAAGCATCTGACAAAGTGAAAGAACTACCATCAGCAATAGTCAAAATGATCTTACCAACTCCCATAACAGGATATGAGGAGTTGTTGGCACATGTAATAGTATTCCTTGTAGGGGCAGGCTTGAGTGAAGAGAAGAAACTTTGCTGCGAGGTAATATGTTTTGTCGCCCCAGTGTCAAAGTACCAAACATCAGAGTCTACTACATACATGCACTACTCATGAGAATATGGGTCAAAATTGCAAACAGTAGTAAACTCCCATTCTTCTTCCTGTACAAGATTAGTAGACTCTATTTTTGGTGGAGAGGCTTTTGCAACAACCATTCCAGCCTCTTTCTTCTGTGCCTCTTTAGCATCCATTTTTGGATAGTTCTTTATAATATGATCATTTCCTTTACAGTACTTGCAAAACAATTTCTTCTTTTTTGATTTCTTTTCATCTTTGTCTTCCCTCTTCGATTGTGCAGAATTAGCAGACTTTTGCTTACTAGTTGAAAAGCTCCATTTTCCTTTTCCCTTCTAACTAGCCAAGAAAGCTTGATCTACAAAACACATAATGAACCTGTTCTACTTGGATTGATCTTCCTACAACATAACAGAGACTAGCTCCTCAAATGGCAAGGCATTTGGATTGCCTTTCATCATCAACTGAAGAGTACATGCAAAACTCTGATATGAATCAAGAAGACCATTCCGAATGGTCTGCATAAGTGAGTTATCTGGTATAACCTCATCAATAGAAATCAATTGTTCTTTCAAGTCTTTGATCTTTGTTAGAAAACTGTCCATAGAATCTCCTTCATTCATGTGCTCACTCTCCAACTGTTTTCGGAGGTAAGCACACGAGCCTCATTCCTAGCTTGGTACAATGTGGTAAGTGTATCCCAAGCATCCTTAGTTATTCTACAAGAGCGAGTGTGATGAATAAAAAACACGAATATGCAGAATATCATCATCTTCGACACCTTCTGCATCAGCTTCAGTACTTGTTTCAAACCCATGGAGTGGATTATGAGGAGACTTTTTACCTATAACTAAAATGCCCACTATTAGAATTGTAGTAAGTATTGCTACTTCAAAGAATTGGAACTTGTATCAATTACATGTTAAAAATGCATTCCTTAATGGATGGATCCCTCAAGAAGTCTACATTGCTCAACCACCAGGATATGAAGACAAAGACAAACCTAATTATGTATGTAAATTAAGGAATGCACTATATGGTTCAAAACAGCCTCTCAGAACTTCGAGCCATAAGCTTGTCACATACTTGCAGGATCAAGGTTTTGTTACAAGAAAAGTAGAGTCTTCATTGTTCATTAAGAAGACTAATTCAAAGGTTATTTATCTATGTGTTTATATGGATGAAATCATTATTACAACGAATAATGCCAATGGCATCAAGAAGATCAAAGTGCAAATGAAGGAAGAGTTTAAAATCAATGATCTTGGAATATTAACTTATTTTCTTGGATTAGAACTTGTATATTCACGTTCTGGTATTTTCATCACTTAGAGTAAGTACATCCATGATATGCTAGTTAAGCTCAAATTGGAAAATGCAGAAATTGCAAGCACACCCATGGAATTGAACCACAAACTTAGTACTCATGAAGAAGAGCTGCTTGAAGACATTACATGTTATCAAAGTCTTGTTGGGAGTCTCAATTATGCAACCCTAAGAAGAGTAGATATATGTTATGGGGTGAGTACATTGAGTCAATTCATGCATACACCAAGAAAACCTCACATGGAAGCTACCAAAAGGATCTTAAAGTACTTGAAGGGTACCATAAATGAAGGGCTATTCTATCCATTCACATCCGACTTGGATATCAAGCTATGTTCTCATGCAAATTTGGCTGGCTCAAAAGATGATATACGGAGAATCTCTAGCTACCTATCTTTTGCAAGATCTTAGTTCATTTCATGATCATCAAAGAAATAACCAACTTTGGCATTGTCATCAAGTGAAGCTGAATATAGCGGACTTGCAAATGCAACACAAGAAGTAATGTGGTCAAATCTAGTCTACTTAGACTTGGGACTACATACATACAATCCAATGATCTTTGGAGATAATACTAGCTCATTACATTTGTATGCTAACATTGTATATCATTCAAGGACTAAGCACATTGAAGTGCATTATCTTTATGTGAGAGAGAAGATACTTAGAAAGGACATACAATTTTCCTATGTATCCACAAAGTTGCAATGTGTAGATATGATAACTAAATCTTTGGATGGATCTCAATTGAACAAGTTCAAGATGATGATTGGATTGCAAGAGACCAAATATAGTTGAAGTTAAAGCATGTTAGGCTTGAGGGGGACTTGTTGGTGCAATAACTCGAAGCTTAAATGCCACGACACTTATCCAAAAGTTCATGTATTAGCACATGAATGATGTTTTTGTAAAAGATTGATCTTTTACTGCTTATAAAAGTGCACATATGGAATGACTTCAAAATATGAGCTCTTAAAAGAATCTTTCCACAAACTATTTGTGGAGGATTTATGGCGAAATCAATTCCTAAACTATGGAACACTTTTAGGTAAAGATTCAAATTCAAACTTGAATCTTGGCTCCAAGAAAAAGGCTATAAAAGAGGATAAACTAGTTGGGTGGAGTGTAGCGAGATATAGTAGAGTTTTTAGAGGGATTTATGTGGCATATTGAGCTCACATTAACGTTCTTCTATTGGCCTCACATTGCACAATCATTCATTTCCAATATCAATGTAATGTATGTGCATTAATACATATAGTTTTCTCATATCTCATTTTTTCTATTCTTCTATGTATCACTTAGAACTTTTGTGATCCATTTCTCAGTGTGTACTTGATCATTTTTAGTGATTTAAATTGATATAAATTTATTACACTATCTATATTCTTGTAAGCAAGTTTCACTTTAATTGCATCTAGAGTTATGTGCAAAACAGTGCACTCTAGTCTACATAGTCTCAAGTCCCGAAAGTGTCGGGATGCATCCCTGTTTTGCTAAACATCATTCTCTAAGCATGATTGATCATTTTTAGTGAAGTAATTATGAAGGTTATCTATCATAAGCAATTAAATATTCCCAAAAGGATATTTCCCAATTGTTACCAGGAAAGGCATATTGTTCATTTTCCTAAGCATGTGTAATGACCAAAGTAGCAAGTTTTGGTTCACAATGAAACTCTAAGTTATGTGTTTTGATCCACTGATTTGGGGATCATCTTCCAAAGTACTTGGCTGATTATTTGTGCTTCCCAAAAAACTCAAGAGGTCTACTTTGAACTCCTAAACTCATTTCTGGCTGGTGGGAAGCAGGAATTTCCAGCACCATCTCATCTCTAGAAGGTGTCCACCATCTCGTCGAACAATGGTATCAAAGCAACATCAAGGTACGATTCAAGATGGATTTCCATCATTCATTGAAAAATTTGATAGGGGCAATTATCAAAATTGGTCCCATAGGATCAAGGCTTACCTCGAAAGAGGAAGCTTGTATGGATCTATATCTAGAGATGAAGAAATGCTAGACTTTAGAAGAAAAAACCAACCTATAAGAGAGGAGCAAGAGAGACTAGATGCATTGTGTGAAAATGATGCTCTAGCCAGGTCCTACATACTCAATTCAATATCTGATTTTTTGTTACCTCATCTTTAGAATTGTAAGACTTCCCACGAGACTTGGGAAGTACTATCTTTATACTTCTCATCCAACACAAGGGCGAGAAAGAAATAACTTTGGATGGAGTTCACAACCTTGAAAAAGAAACAAAAACAAAGTGTAGCTGACTATGTGACCAAGATGAAGGATGTAGCTGATCAACTTAGGAGTATTGGAGAAGAAATAAAAGAGGAGCAGATAGTAAGGCAAATCATAAATCGCATTAAGGCTGATGACAAATGGGAGTCCTTTACCACAACAATGGACCTATATATGGACATGCAGATACATGACCTCAATACATTGATGGGACAACTGTTCACACATAAGACAAAACTCAACAACAATCGAGACACTTTTAGAGGTAATCAATCTTCTCCCCTTTACAAAGATAAAAATAAGATTAAACATAAAGGCAAAGGTAAGAAGATTGAAGAAGAAGCAAGTACCTCTCAATTGAATTTCACAAGTAAAGGAAGAGGTAGTAGACAAAGGGGCAGAGGAGAAATGCAAGGCTGGGGGAGACCATACAATTCTTCACTCAAAAAGGTCTCCCCCAATGCATGGTGTAGAATTTTGTTCATGACCCTAATTGTCATGAACTTTAGTTGCACCAAGTCAAAAATTAATCAATGGTTTAGAAGTTTTTCTGAAAACTTTGTTCATCTAACATTAAACCACATGATTTCTACACGCAATTACTATCTGTATGTTCTTTGAGGTGCCATTTTCAATTATGCTTTATGCCTCATGCAATGCATGATCAAATAGATTGATCAAATGAAGCGGCACCTCGAAGATGATTATCTCATTGAAATATGGGCTGGACCACTTTTATTTTTTTCTCAACCCTCCTTCTACATTACCAAGTATCACATTTCACACATACTCTACTAACTCGCTTCCTGTATCTCCAACCAAGACTATTGTTACTCCCTCTAAAGTGCAAGTCAATAAGGATGTTGATGAGAGTTTCAACTTTGATTTTCCCTAGTATCAAATGCATTGCCCTAGCACTATCATTCTTGTTGACCACAACTAACTCAATCCTTGTTAAAGGAATCTCACATCCTCCTTGGTGAAACCTTTGGTGATGTCTAACTACTTTTTCAAGAGCCCTCCCCTCCTCCTTCCATGAACTTAACTTCCTCATCATGTATGTGTAGTTTATATTTGGATCATATGAAATTGATTGGACCTCCTCTATCTCCAAAACCCTTGATCTCAAAATAACCCTTGCCATCTCTACTACCTGAAACTATTGTACCCTCCACCAATGGTGCAAGCTACTCCTCAAAAATGTTTAGGGCATCTCCCCTAATGAAATTTAATCCCTCAGATTTGCACACTAGAAGTGAAATGAACCTAATACCTAGGTCCCTTCACACAGCTTTTCTGGTACCCTGCAACCAAAATCTAATTCTGTGACACTTATGTGTTCCTCGAGTAGCTTTGATGTTTACCATTTCCCTATACATGGGCACCTTTTACTCTAGTGCTTGCTAGAGGTTCTTTCCCCATGTTACCACATACTTGATACTCTCATATGTGGTGGTACTTTTTACTTAGGGATATTATTCAGCTCTTACTTAAGTTTTAGTTCATCATTAATAGAGAGAGCTATTCCAGCCATCTATCTTCTTCATGTGTCATGCTGTGTTTGTTCTCCTTGTGTGTGCTTTGCATGTGTCTTTTGCACTTCTACACACACCCAAGAGTGGTATCAGAGCACATTCATCTCCTTCTCAAGTTTCCATTTTTTGTGTCACGGCGCGCATGCAATTTTAAGAGTGCAAATCGACTTCAGAGCATAGAATAACGAATTTCGGCAGCTTTTAAACATTTCCACCAGGAACCCTAGGGTTTTAACCCATCTCAAAGCCATTCATGCAGTCTGAATTTCCATCAAGGTAACAGTTTGTGAACTGAACTTTCAGTATTCATTTTAGCTTTTGTCAAAGTAAAGATTTTGTCACATTCTTGGTCTTTTGTGAAATGGCGGTAAGGAATGAATTGTTTGGCATGCTTCTAGTTGAAGATAAGATCATGGGACCAACTATCTAATGTGGTCTTACATGATGAAGCATTTTCTTGTTGCTAAACAACTTTGGAACATAGTGGGGGATGTAGATCCAAGACCCGTAGGTGCTTCTACTTTACAATCCATCATCATAGATGGAGCTTCTTCTTCAAGTATAGTGGTTTCTCCTTCTCCACCTACATAGGAGTGGCTTAGATAGTATGGAAAAGATGCTCAAGCTCATGCTTTGATTGCACTTTTTGTGAAGCGTCATATAGTTCCACACATTCGGTCATGTTCTACATCACAACAGGCATGGGACACTCTTTCTTCTTTGTATGCCGTGCATAATGAAGCATGTGTTGCATACTTGAGGAAGCAAATTGAGGATGTATGTATGGTTGAAAATGAGTCAATGGATGTGTATGTGACATGCATCAAAGACTTGAAAGAGCAATTGGCAAACATAGACGATATTATTCTAGATGCATCACTCATTTCTACATTGTTAAAAGGATTACCGGAATCTTTTCAAAGATTTGCTACTACAATCCATTCGGTTGCAAAAGGAAATCCTAATATGTACGCATTTGATGAGTTTGTGTCTCTTCTTTTGCAGGGAGAGCAATATAGAGTGAATAAGAGTGGTTTAATTGAGGGAACACAAGCACTTTCTATCTCACAAAAGGGGAAAAGCAAGTCTGGTTCAGCTTTGGGTTCATTAGAACCAACGCCTCAAGCTTCCTCTTCCACTCATTCCTCTAATCCTGGTGATTTGCAAAAGAAGAAGAGATGCAAGTATTGTCAGAAGCCTAGTCATACTATTGATGAGTGTAGAAAGCTTGCTAAAAGCAATGAAAAGAAGAAGGAATCCGGCATGTCTATTGCTGAAAATTCAGCAAATGTAAAGAATGATGAAGGTAACATGGCTCAAGATTTTTGGGCATGTGTTGCTACATGTCATTATGATGTTTCTTTGCATTCTAAATGTATGGTTGTGAGTGAGGCTGATTCGGATTGGTTCATTGATAGTGGTGCTTCAAAGCACATAACATCATGCAAAAGATTTTTTGCCTCTTTCAAAGATGCACCCAAAAGAGGACATGTGGTGTGTGCAAACAATGCCTCTTATCCTATCATTGGAGTATGAGAAATTCAGCTTAGGACTACAAATGGAGGTGTGATTCTCTTGAAAAAGGCATTGTATGTGCCCTATATCAAGAAGAACCTTATTTTAGTTCCATTGATTCCCAAAGCTAGACTTCATGTACACTTTGTTGATGATAAGTGTATGGTTCATGATTTCAACAATGGCAATGTTGTCTTGATGTCCGGTACATTATTTAACGGTTTGTATCACATGCCTACATATAAGAGGGCTGTTTCGAATGCCTTGGTAGCTCATGCTTTTTCCATGGATGAAATGGAGCTTTGGCATGCTCGTTTCGGTCACTTGAACTTCAATAGTTTGTTTTAGTTGCAAAAGAAGGACATGGTTATTGGCTTGCCTACACTTAAGTCCATTGGAAAGTATGCATGTAAATGTTGCATTCTTGGAAAAATGCATCGTGCTTCTTTTCCAAAAGATAGTCATACACATACTACAAGAAAATTGCAGCTTGTTCATAGTGACATGTGGTTCTGTCAAGACTCCATCTTTTGAGAAGCATGTATATTTTTTTACCTTCATTGATGATGCTACTCACCATACATGGGTGTATCCTATGAAAGCAAAGAATGAGGTATTTTCTTGCTTCACAGCAGTTTAAGATATGGATGAAAATTTTTCTTCACAAAAGCTTTTGACTCTACGCACGGATCGTGGTGGTGAATACATGTCACATTCGTTTAACGCTTTTCTTCATGAAAGAGGTATTTCACACAAATGTATGGTGCCATATACACCTCTGCAAAATGGTTTTGTCGAGCATACAAATAGAACTCTACTTGAAATGGCACGATGTATGGTTAAAGGAAAGCATCTTCTTGATAAGTTTTGGATGGAAGCGGTCATGTGTGCAAACTATGTGTTGAATCACTACCCTACAAAAGCATTGCGAGTCATCACTCCTTATGAGGCTTGGAATGGTCATAAACCAATGGTTAGTCATATGCGTGTGTTTGGTTGTTTGGCATATGCTCTTGTGCCATCACAACAACAGCACAAACTTGATGACAAGGCAAAGAAATGTAAATTTGTTGGTTATAGTGCTAAAAGTAAGGGATAGCATTTTTTCCATCCATTGACAAACACAATTATTGTGAGTGGAGATGTGCTCTTTGCTGAAAAGTCAGTTTTCCCTCTACTTGAATGCAAAAAACAGCCAATAGTTAGCTCACAAGATGTGTTCGATACACTCATGCCTTTATTCCACAATGGTGCGCTTGACTATGGCCATGTAGACCAGCCAACTGAGGCTCAAAGGGTTGAAAAATTCCAACAAAATAGAGCTGAAAATATAGAGAATATCCAACCAAACATGGTTGAAAGTTTTCAGCCAAAAAATGTCAAAACTGCTGGAAATTTCCAGCCACATATGGCTGAAAATATGCATCAAAATATGGCTGAAAATGAGCATGAAATCCAACCCACGCGTACATATTGAAGATGTTTTACATAATGAATGCATGTCTATCTAGAGTGCACAAACTATTCCAAAGTCGCTGAAACAAACTTTGCAGGATAGCGAATTCAGTGCACCTTTTCTTGGTAGAACAAGATCAAGCTCCCACCATGTATCAAGTAATTTTGTGGATTATTCTCTTCTTGCTATAACATGTTATGAAGATCCACTTTCTTCTGAAGATGTATATGATGATCCACAATCCATGAGTGCTATGCAATTAGAAATGGTACTTGGGAGTTATGTGAATTGCCAAAAGGAAAGAATGCCATTGGTACAAAGTGGGTTTATAAGATTAAGAGAAAATCTCATGGTAGCATTGATCGCTACAAAGCTAGATTGGTTGCCAGAGGATATGTGCAACAATATGGCCTTCATTATGAGGAAACATTTGCACCTACTTTACGCATGACTACCATTCTTATCGTGGTTGCATTGGCTGCCGATCGAGGTTGGAAAGTGCATCAGTTGGACATAGAAACAGCCTTCTTGAATGGTGATTTGCAAGAAGAGGTTTATGTCAAGCAACATCCTAGATTTTCTATGAAAGGGAAAGAGCATATGGTTTGTCACTTGCATAAAGCGTTGTATGGTCTCAAGCAAGCTCCATGTGCATGCTATGATAAAATCCATAAGCACTTGATTGCTCTTGGATTCACATGTCGTCCAAGTGAAAGCACACTCTATGTACTTAAAAATGGGGTTGAACTTATAGTGCTTGTCCTTTATGTCGATGACATACTCTTAACTAGGTCATGTGATGCAAAACTTGACATTCTTATGGCTGATTTGAAGCATACTTGATGTCACTTATCTTGGTCTTTTGAGCTACTATCTTGGGCTCCATCTTGTATCCGTTGAGGGGGGAAGTGTTATGCATCCCGCAAAGTACGTTGAAAAAGTACTTCATGGTTTTGACTTTAAGGATTGCAAGCCAGTTTCCACACCAGTTCAGACACGATTCATGTTCTTAGTTGAGGATTCTAATGATGCATTTGGCACGTCTCTTTATCCGCAAGTTGTGGTATGTCTTATATATGCATGCAATAGAAGGCCATATATACAATATGTAGTTTATCAGTTGAGTTAATTCATTCACAGCCCTGGCACTAAGCATTGGCAAGCGGTGAAACGTGTGTTTAGATATCTCCAAGGCACTTTGAGCTTAGGTCTCTTCTATGGCAGAGATATTCAGCCATGCTTGCATGCTTTTATAGATAGTGATTGGGCTGGTTGTTATGATGCTTGCGTGTCCACTAGTGGTAATTGCTTTTTCCTTGGAGACTTATGCATATCTTGGTTTAGTAAAAAGCAACGTAAAGTGGTGAAAGTGAGTTGCGATGCTGAGTACAGGGCAATTTTCACAGCTATAGTGGAGTGTATATGGCTGTGATGCCTATTGATGGATCTCTGCATGAAGATTGAGGCTTCTACGCATATTCTCACTAATTGTCAGAGTGCTTTGTATGTTGCACAAAATCGAGTGTTTCATGCACGGACCAAACATATTGTTGTGCATTATCACTATGCAAGAGAGTGCCTTCATGTAGGAGATATTGAATTTTTATATGTGCCTACATAAGATAATGTGGCAGACATATTCACTAAAGCTCTTCCATGGGAAAATTTTAAAGCTTTTCGCAAAGCTTTAGGCTTATTACCTTGTGGGGGATAACCTATCACTCCCTGTATGTGTTCACATCATTCGGTGCAGGGGGGTTTGTTAGATTTATGTGTTCCTCGAGTAGCTTTGATCTTAATCATTTCCCTATACATGGGCACTTTTTACTCTAGTGTTGGCTAGAGGTTTTTTCCCCATGTTACCACGTACTTGATACTCTTATATGTGGTGGTACTTTGTACTTAGGGATATTATTCAACTCTTACTTCAATTTCAATTCATCATCATTAGAGAGAGCTATTCTAGCCATCCGCCTTCTCCGTGTGTCTTGCTGTGTTTGTGTTCCTTGTGTGTGCTTCTCATGTGTCTCTCGCACTTCTACACACATCCAACAAATTCACCTATGTTACCCTAATCCAAATCACCTAAGCTTTAAGACTCACCTAATGTGGCTCATAAGCTGTCGAAGAAGCTATAGAACACATCACGTGGATCTATTTAGGTCAATCAAAAACTCTATACAAAAGATACTATGTAGATGTAGGGTATGCAAAAATTAGGGTTATAGGGATACACCAATTTTGGTACACATAAAATTGATTTCAAGAAGCCCTCTTAAAGAAAATAGGATACATATAAAAGCTACTAAATGCACTTTAAATATCTTGAATTGGAAATGTACCAAAGGAATTACAACTATTATAAGTAGACTATGTCTATACCTACAAGATACTAGAGGGGGTGTGGGCTCGATAGCTCCTCCTTACTCCTTCTCTATGCATGTTACGCTTTCCTCTACATTTTTCCTACCTTGAACTACTGGCTTTCAGCTCCTTCAACCTTGGATGACTCTCTCCTTGAGCCTCCTTGAGTATATGTATGTAACTCTTCAATGATCTCCAAGACTTCCATGCATCGATGACTCCACCTTCTTGTATAGGTTTTGGATGCCTCTTTTGACTTTTCCACTGCCTTATGATTGTCTTGGCTAACCTTGCCCATCCTCAAGACTGCTCTAACTTATCCAAGCCATGAGCTTTTTCCACATTAAGGTCTTTTGTCCAAGTAAAAAATGAATCAATGATTTAGAAGTTTTTTTTCTAAAAGCTTTGTTCATGTTGCATAAAACCACATAATTTCTACGATCAGTTAGTATGTTAATGCTCATGTGGCACCATTTCAATTAGGCTTTCCATATGATAAAATGCTAGAACAAATACGTTGATTGCATAAAGCAGCACGTCCAAGATGGTTATTTAGTGGAAATATGGGTTGGAGCACTTTTATTTTTTTCTCAACCTTCCTTCTAGATTACCAAATATCACATTTCTACTAGTTAGGTTCCTATATCTCCAACCAATACTAGTGTTACTCCCTCTAAAGTGTAGGTCAATAAGGATGTTGATGAGAGTTTCAAGTTTGATATTCCCTAGTATCAAATGCATTCCCCTACCACTATCATTCTTCATGAGCTCATCCCACTTAGTCCTCGTTAAAGAAATCTCACGTGCTCCTTGGTGAAACCTTCGGTGGTGTTTAACTACTTTCTTGAGAATGCTCTCCTCCTCCTTCCATTAATCTAACTTCCTCATCATGTATGGATAGTTCACATTTGGTTTATATTGACTTGAATGGTCCTCCTCTATCCCTTAAACATTTTATCTCAAAATAACCCATGCCATCTCCATTACCCCCCAAAACGTTTGTGCCCTCCATCCATCTTACAATTTCCTCCTCCAAAAGTTTTTAGGCCTCTCCTATGATGGAGTTCAATAACTCACATTTGCACACTAGAAGTCAAATGAACTTAATACCCAGCTTCTTTCATACACCTTTTCTGCTACCCTGCAACAAAACTCTGATTCACCTACCTTACACTAATCCAAATCACCTAAGATTTTAGATACACTTAGTATGATTCATAATCGTTCACAAATGCTATAGGAAACCTTCAATGGATCTATTTAGGTGAGTCCAAAATGCTATAGAAAAGAGACTAGGTAGGGTTGTAGGGTATGCAAAAATTAGGGTTATAGAGATAGAGCAATTTCTTTGGACATAAAATCAATTTCAAGAAGCCCTCTTAGGAGAAGTAGGTGACATATATAAGCTATAGAATTCACTTTAAATATACTAAGTTGTATATGTATACAAGGATTTACAACTCTTATAAGCTGACTATGTGTATACCTACAAGAGACTAGAGGAGGTGTTCGCTTGATAGCTCCTCCTTACTCCTCCTCTGTGCATGTAACACCTTCCTCTGCATCTTTCCTAGCTTGGACTACTACGTTTTATCTCCTTGAGCTTTGGAGGACAGGCTCTGCTTGAGCCTCCTTACATATATGTCTCTTAGTCTTCAATGACTCTTATATCTGAGATGGATCTACCAATAATGGTTATGTGTTCAAAACCCTAGATTCCCCTTTTGCTTGCTCCTAAAAGATTTGGTATGACATACTATAGTTATTCTTACACCATATGATTGATGACTACTTTGTGAAGTTTAGAACTTTGTAGTTCCTACACTATATGATTGATGGATAATTTCTAGGACAAATCAAGGCTTCATGGCTGATCAATCGACAATTCGATTCCTTATTCATGCAGCATGCATTCCTTTGTTACTTGATCACGTCCCCTTTTCTCCATAACTTCTAGCATTTATGGCCTTCTTCAAGTGAGGTAAAGGAATAAGGAGGATGAATATACATGGATTTTGAGCTAACTTTGAGATAAGCTGTGCACCTCCAAGTTGATAAGCTAACTTCAATTCCCTAACCGTGTGGCTCTAGAACATCCTTAATCATTTTCTCTCCTACACCTCTATGGCACTTAGATGCATGGAATTTGGCACACTCATAAGATCAATTAGAGAGATGGCGCTATGTAGGATCCATAAGGGTCATGCTGATCTAATGGATACAATGATTTTTTTACTACAAGAGAGTGTGAGATCGATCCTATCTATAGAATCTAGTGCGGTGTCGGGAAGATTTGCATCTTCCAATTGATGGCCGAAAAATTAAAATATTTATTGGTGAATTCTAAACCTCTTTTACATCACTGTTGATCAGTTGTGCTAATTGGATTAACTATTTTGAAAATGTTATCAGGTATGAAGGATGAAGCAGGACATATGTTCATATTAGGGTTTACCCTAAGTACTTAATTAATGAGTATTTATATTTATACATGCTAGAAACATGGGTATATAACTCTAGTTCATATGATTTATGACAATAGGGTTCATTTGAAGGGTCTCAAAAGGTTCTAATAGGTTCATGTTAGAGTTTATTTATGTTCCAAAGGGTTAATGATAGGGTTTATTTAAATGTTAATGAGCTAATGGTAGGATTCCAAAAGGGTTTTAAGGGGTTTAGTGTGCAAGAATGAAGATTAGCCTTAGTTTGAAGGGTTGAAACAAATAATATTTAA
This sequence comes from Ceratopteris richardii, assembly GCA_020310875.1. Taxonomy (NCBI): domain Eukaryota; kingdom Viridiplantae; phylum Streptophyta; class Polypodiopsida; order Polypodiales; family Pteridaceae; genus Ceratopteris; species Ceratopteris richardii. Next base: position 80,849,564 of record CM035411.1, read on the forward strand.
TGAAATTAATCTATAATTTAACATTGGTTAACCTAAAAATTTAATTTATGGTTTAATTTGTTAATTTAATAGTGTGTATACTTTTAAATACTAAGGTTCTAATTAATTAAACCCTTAAACTAAGATTGAATTAAATGATTTATTTAAAATAAGAAATATAGGCTAATTAAATTAAAAATGGTAAATTAAATGGATAAATAACTAGTGGTCTATATGAGTATTAGGAAAAAGAATGGTTTATAGAAGATGTGTAGCTAAAGTGATTGAAAGAGTGGTTGGAATAAATGATGCAATTAAAGGAAGTTAAAGAGAAACTTTAAATGAATGGTGTATATGAAAAAGGTTAAAAGAATGGAGTAAGTGAGTTGTGTAAATAAAGTCAATTTAAAGTGTGGTGAAAGTAAGGAGATTAAAGTGTGGTTGTAGATTAAAAGTTAAAACCAAAAGAGTGGATTAGGAAGGACTTGTGTATGTATTTAAATGTATGTTGAGCTCAAGTTTCCCCTAATGTTTTTTGGCACGCCATTTCATGTTTTTTTTTCTGGCACTTGCATGTGAGAAGACGGTGTTCATGGCGCTGTGAGCCGTGACTTTATAGACTGTGACTGGGTTGCGGATCAGCTCTCGTGCAGATCACTTCGTCCCTGGAAATCTTAACTATGCCAAAATTTATGAATGGTTGAAGGAAAGGCCGCACACATCTGATCGGGGAGGCGCGCAGAAGTTCTAAGGCCAACGTATGCAACGGTTCTTTTGGAAATTCACAATACTTCAAGTCACGTTCTCTGAGTACTTCTCAATTCAACTTTCTTCGTCACGTCTGCGCATATACTTCTGATTCATGCTTACATATGGGGTGTTGAAGCAATCACGCAACAAAATTTGTGCATGCGAAGGCCAATTCATATATTATTATATGGCATGAAAATCGTGGATGATGATCCGGTAAGGCAAAGATCGGGTTCAGAAATTGGTGGCATTGTTACGTGATACAGACAAGAACCTTTAGGGAAGGAGATGAATCAGAGGTTGGTGCAGCGTGAAGATTTTGAGTTCCGAAGTAGTTAATTTTATCAGACAAGGGTCATCCATTATTCACCGAATGCCAACACATTTCAATATCGAGTCAACGGGAAATAAAGATGCACTTGATCCGCTATGCAGAGATGATACTTTTACTATAGATTGTCATAAACGTGCAAGTAACAACGTGAATCTGCGTCAAATGACAAAATAAAAAGTTGTCACATATGGTGAAATTTTCAAACATTCAATCTCTGAATTTCTGAGCTATAGTATGTGCGTTTTGTTTTGTGAACAGACCATTGGACGCCAAGGAACATATCAATGGATGAAAAATTTTGATTTCGCCTTTATTAGGCATGCAGTTAATTATCATAGATTTTAAGAATAAGTTCTTCTGCTAGGAATTCGGGTTTTTCGTCTCCATTCTTACCCACCTGAAAACTCATTTGCTCAAAACTTCACATCGATTCTGATGAACACCAAGATCTATCGAGTGTACAACCCCGCATATGCAAAGACACCCCGCGTGTGCCGAACAATTTAGGCGGATGACTTGATCCACCATCCGAGCATCTCTCACGACATTCACCGTACCATTGGACGCCAAGGAACATATCAATGGATGAAAAATTTCGATTTCGCCTTTATTAGGCATGCAGTTAATTATCATAGATTTTAAGAATAAGTTCTTCTGCTAGGAATTTGGGTTTTTCGTCTCCATTCTTACCCACCTGAAAATTCATTTGCTCAAAACTCCACATTGATTCTGATGAACACCAAGATCTGTCGAGTGTACAACCCCGCATATGCAAAGGTGATCATATGAACATTAAGTTTTAAAGTATATTGATTATCCATATGTTCAATTGATCTTTCAATGATAATGCATTCCAAGGATTCAAGGACGCTGAAATTGATATTATGTTTGCCTAGAAAATTGCAGTGTCTATATGAACTAAACATCTTTTGGTGAGTTCAGAGCAATAGTTCGCTTCATTCTTTATGCTATTTGTATGATTTTTTTCATATGAATCGATTGGATTTTTTTAATAGATTGCATATTTCACCTACGAAGAATGTATCATTTTTTTTTCGATCTTACATTAGCATGTTCGTTCACACTTCTTTGATATGAGTTATTAAGCACTTGTTTTTTACCATTGTTCCATACTACATTGAAAGAACATTGAAAGAGTGTATGTATCTTCCCAAGTTTGCACATTCATTTCTTTTATATGATCTATAAGCAAATTTTCTTTATGATGAATGAATAGTAAAGTCTTTGAACAAAAGTGATAAATAGTTTATGTCTAAAGCACATCAAGACAAGATGAATGATTTTATAATTGATTACTACAAAACCTTGATGAGCTTCCCCTTCACCTGAGTTTGCTACAGACACCCCGCGTGTGCCGAACGATTTAGGCAGATGACTTGATCCACCATCCGAGCATCTCTCACGACCCGACAGCGGGATAGATGAGAACCTTTTCTTTCCTTTTGTTCTATAAAAGAGAAACATATAATACTTCTTCGAAATGAATAGAATGTCCCATGGGAGAAGTTTTTCAAAGGAGAAAACGTACACAAAAGACAATCTTGAGATGAATAAAACCCATTTGCAATGAATAAATAAATAGATCCATCAGGCTCTCCATGATGCCCCAAAATGGCTCTCATACCAATGTAAGGAATCTAGCTTCAGCACTTGAGTAAATGACCTATGAGTGTCCTGTATAAATTTGGGGACCATTAAATATAACCTCTAGAGTAAACTCTTACGTGTTGATTCTCCCCAACTTCTTTAAGAATTTCAAGAGGAGTCGAGTAGGTGTATTGATGTTTTGAGTTGAGCCTCTCTAAAATCAAGTCAAATCATGTGAGCTTGAGTGGATGTTTCTAAAACATCTAAAAGGCACTATGGGAAAAAACTTCCCTCTCATGCACTTATGGGGATTGAACCCTATACCTTCTCCTTCCAATCAAATAGACTTAACAAGTCAGCTAACAATCAAGTTGCCTAATACTTCAGAAGTTGCGAATGTTATTATACGTTGAAGCTTGTGATGAAATTTTATAAGACTTTACGTCATGAAGCTGTTTGTATATTTGAACAAACGATATCACAAAGAAATCATCAAAAACGCATTCAGCAACTATTGTTTTGACCCATTTTAATAATTATGGATTTCCAACCTAGACAATTTTTTTCTATATTTGCATGATCATTTGCATAGTAATCGGCACACATTTCATGGTTATTCCTTTCTGCGAATGGCAATTCAAATTTTTCCTCTTTAAAAATTACTTCCAGTCTAGCCCCATTGTAGACATGTGAGTCGGTTAGAAAATTTATAAAAATGTTTGAGATCAGACTAGCCCTAATCACTGACCATTGATAGAAATATTGATGGCCAAGCTAGTAGCTCAATGGGAAAGTTAAAAAAGGAAAGGTAGCCAATGGGATCCAATATTCTAGCATCGATAGCAATAAGCTAGCTATCTTAGTTGTGAGATTTTTGTTGGCCCCTCGATGACTTCATTAGTACCCCTTAAATTCGTCATAATTATTTGACGTTACTACTGAGTGATTTTCTATTAGTATTTATCCAAGCTTAAAAAGAAGCTATGTCTATGTTCATCGAGACTCACAAAAAGAAAGAAGCTTAGCCTAGTGCTCACGTCTAATAGATGTGAAGGAGGAGTTCATTATTTCAATCCCCATGAGTGCATGGGCAATTTCTTTTCCAAACACACTCTAAAGCCATCTAAGACCATCCATGTAGAGTTAATTTGAGTAAGCTGAAAGAGAGCTAAAACATATGTTAGGCTTAACTCGACTGAGCCAGGACATCTCACATGTGTAGACTCCAATAGACTAGAATGTTGCCTACTTGTGCTTACATATGCATTGCTAGTGGCTAACCATGCACATGAAAGCTCTAGTTAGCTCCACAGACCACCCCTAGTTAAGAAACATTTATAATAGTATGTTTGGAAGCTACCGGAATCTTATTTCTAGTTAGTAAGATTTTGTTAAAAAGTGGTATAGAGCTTGTCTACAATGTCCTTGGGGTCAATGGAAAAGAATATATAAATATGCTAGACTAAAATTTGGCAAATTTTTATTTTCTCATCTTGCTCTCTTTATATAAAAATTATTTAATTTAGATACCATTGGAATGTGTTAACCCTCCTTACACAAAGAGACATGGTGTAGAACATACGCAGGACAAGATTAGCATCGGATAATCCATGTAGAAACTCACTTTGTGTGCCTCAAGCCCAAGCCGATGCAAGGAGTCAATGAACCCAAAAGACCACATATGAGTGCATATTGAGAGCTCCCTTCACTTTTTGAGAGCATGACTTTTTGTGCAAGTTCTATAACGATGTTTGTGTAAATGAAATTTCTATATGGATTCTAGCCATAATTGAACTTGTACCTACTATTCCACCCTTCATCATCAGCTTTTTCTCTTTCTACAATCAAGGAAGTTTCTCTTCGATCTTATGCTCTTTGAATGCAACATATGTGCGTCGCTTGGAGACAGTTTTTCTCTCATTTTGGCATGAGAATCCAAGCCAAAGGATGATAAATCTTGTGCATACAATGGATACAAGGTGGATATCGAAATATCGTTTTCTCACGTTGTCTCTAAAACAAATTGAATAACAAGAAAATCATATTGTTCGATACTGAAATTACAACAATGATGCAGATTCTCTTTTATACAAATCTTGTAATCAAATCAGTTTTGCAAATAGGAACATGATTTCCCTTTCTATGTTTACGTGCAAAAAAGTGTTTGTGTTTTTCTACATGATCGTGTGCCGCATTGTTTTTACTTGTTTCTCTTTTGTACAAATTTTCTAACCAAATGTGTTTGCAAATAGGAACATGATTTCCCTTTCTATGTCTGTGTGCAAAACTGTTTTTATAGTTTCCTACATGATCGTGTGTCGCATTTTTCCCCATTTTCTGTGAGCACGTGGAGGATGATATGTATAGCTATGAGTGTGTTTCTACTTGATCTTCTTGCAAATAACACTAGCAGCCAATTTGTGTATTTGGAATTACGATGTAGGACGGACAAGATCAATGCATGGTTCCTTAATTTCACAAGAGGTGAATTAGGACAAAGGTGTGCAAGAGGTCAACTGGGTACGTATTACTTTCTTGGTGATTATGCATATCCTTCTCAGAAATGAATGTTGCTCCCATTGAAAGGTTGTAAACAAGGTTTTCATGTCTTAAGTATCATTGGAAATTCATCTAATTAGATAAAAGAATGCTTGTTGAAGAGCTTTTGGCATGTTGAAAGCAAGATTCCTGATCTTACTAAAAAGATGTGATATGGATCTGCATTATATGCAAGATCTTGTTGTTGTGTGACTTGTATTCCATAAGATTTGCATTTGTCATGGAGGTGCTTTTAGTATGGATTGTTCAAAAAGTAGAAGCTGAAGTTAGAAGTGAGAATGGGCAATTAGAAGAGAAGGAAAGAGCAATATCCATATCCTTGGCAAAGATACCAAAAATACATGAAATGGGATTAGACAAAGCAATGAATCATGGTCAATGCGCTAATGAAGCAAGTGATCTTGGGAACAACTTTGAGTGATGAGACACGATAGCAAGCACAATGTGAGAATAACAAGCAAGAACGAATGTTCAAAAGAATTTTGGAAACCAAGGTTTGGAGCAGATGGATACATCATCATCATAATGTATTGTAACAGCTACATTATGTTTCATTTAAATGCATATATACCATAATAGGATATGTTTTATTATATAATTGTTACGGGTATTTTCTTTAATTGTTTGATCCCTTTTTTATGCATTTGTAAGGATTTATGTCAAGTATGTGTTTATCCATCCCTTGTACTCACATAGGGTGGCCGCACGAAACTAGTGTTTGCATAGTCTGCCTTCTTGTGTGAACACATGAACAATGCAACTAATTAGTTTTCATTGTTCCTCCTAGAATAGTCTTGAGCGTTTATGTTGCCGGCTCTATCTGAATGCAGCCTAAGAGATTTAAAAAGTTTTTCTAAGAGAATTAATGTATCAAAGCACTTATGAATATATATATATATATATATATATATATATATATATATATATATATATATATATATATATATATATATATATATATATATACATATATATATATATAGATGTATATATATATATATATATATATACACTCAGAAAACAGACACCATTGGGAAACCCAAAATTGCTGCAGCCATTTACTATTTCTGAGTAATGAACAGATTATAATCGACGGTAATTCACAGGATGTTATTATGTAGGTAACCGAAAGCTAGAGGAAGAAAGGGATATAAAGGAGAGAAATCGCAAGGTGAAGACGGAAAATGAGAGAGAGAGAGAGAGAGAGAGAGAGAAAATCAAATCGCGGGGGAGGAGACAGAGAATAGAACAATTTCAGTATCTACATGAAGGAAATCCTCAATCATAGACAGCATAATCAATCGAATAGAACCTACTTACCAATGTGTCAACTCATTTTCCGCATAGTGTGCTGTTAATTTTTCTTAAACAATGAAAACGAAGCCATCGAAGGGCGCAATCAAAGGGCGCAATCAAAGGCCACATCACCATCGCTCAATAATACCATACAAGCAATTCATAAACCAAAGTGACCGAGACACCATTTTCCATACTTTATTATTGATATTATTACATGGCATCTACATAATAAAACAGGACAAAGACACCGTTTTCTATACTTTATTATGTGAATGTGCTGCATGTGTATGTGCTGCATGCATGCTTTAATAAATTATCTCTGTATTTGCATATGTTGCATTATGCTTTAATGCATTATGTATGCATGCATTTGCATATATGAAAGCACTAAGTTGGAGTTGTGTTGCCATTATGTATAAAAGCAAATGCGGTTGCATTATATATGCATTCTATATTCTAAATATCTCTCTTATTATTTTGGAAGGATCTAATCGACCTGTCAAATGAATTTGCATTAATTTTTGAATTGATATATGGTTTAGATATGATAGATTTACTTCAAGAGTCAAGCCTCAGTCATCACCATTTCATGCTTCATGCTTTGTGGTCCTTAAATGAATCTGTGGCACGATCAACATTAATGAATAATGTCATTAATCCAAGTAGGTTTCATGAACATAAGCAAGCATGGGCATACCGATGTCCTCATGGCTTTCTTAAAAGCTATCATTTGAATGTTTATAGTGACAATATGCTAAGCGTTTTCTTGAGGATTAACAAGGAAACCTTTCATTAGTTGTGTAGAAAGGTCCATTATGCAAAAGAATGCCATAAATTATTGTGACACTATACCTTTAAAAGATTGAGTAGCTATTGCATTAGCAAGGCTAGGAACAAGAGATGGGCTTTTGGGAATCGAGAAAATTTTGGCATGCCCAAAGACCACAGGTTGCCGCATTGTGTAGGATTTTATTAAAGTTATTGTAGCATCTTGTCTTAGAGACATATACATTAGATGGCCTTCAACATCTTGCTTTGCAATGTTAGCAAAAGATTTTGAGGCAATCAGAGGAATACCTTATGTTATGGGTGCAATAGATGTAAGCCATCTAACTATAATTGCACCATGTTAAAGCCATGTTGATTAATTCAATCCCAAAAGTTTCTACATAATCTTGTTGCAAATAAGAATAGCAGCCAATTTGTGTATTTGGATTTATGATGTTGAATGGTTCCTTAATTTCACAAAAGGTGACTTAGGACAAAGGTGTGCAAGAGGTGAACTAGGTAAGTATTACTTGCTTGGTGATTATGCATATCCTTCTTAGACATACATGTTGGTCCCATTGAAAGGTTGTAAAGAAGGGTTTTCATGTCTTAAGTATCATTGGAAATTCATCCAATGAGATAAAAGAAATCTTGTTAAAGAGCTTTTGGCATAGTGAAAGCAAGACTCTAGATCGTATTAAAAAGGATGCGACATGGATCTACATTATATGGCGTTACAAAATGGGTCATTGTCAATAACGAGCAATGCTTTATAAAAAAATTCGTCTCAGTGCAAAAAAGGCCATCCACTACATATTTCCCATGCCACATTAGATGAGTTGAATCCAATTATGAAGTTCTCGTAAATATCATTAGAAGGTGTCTCTAAGATAAGACGAAAGATGGAGCCACTAAGCTAGTATTTATCAAGTAGATTCATTACAATAGACGCACCATTTTTTTTCTTTTGGGTATTGTAACACATCATCGACATAGGCATCAAAAGACCGCTTGGTGGACATGCATCCATGTTTTTATTGGTTGCCCCATTAGTAGCCTCATCGGCAGCCCATTTAGAACAGTTCTTAATCTTATCGGTAGCCTATTCTGTAACTGCATTTGTAGCCCACCTAATATCCTTATCCTTCGTAAATATCAAAACACAAAAAAACTATAATTAAGGTCATTTTTATGAGTCTTGCACAATCGAAAATAGCGAAGTACATAGAAATATGTTCCAAACATGTATTCAACTTAAACTAGATTTTCATGTCAGGAACATAATACAAAATACATACATACATAATGTAAATGCACACATCTAATAGTTTTCCAAACTATTTTATTCCCCATGAATTCATACTTCATACTTTCTGGATGAGAGTTTAGTTGATATATCTATTCCTCAATTCTTGGCACATACATTTGATAGTTATCCACACATAGACATACACACACCTAGATATTTTATCAGATTCACATATACATACCTACACATAATTTGACATACATGTGTACACTTTGATACACACACCTACGGACACGGTCGCAAGCACTTGAATAATTCGACCCATATATTCTATACACTTACAAGTCATAAATTCACACACATCGCAAGTAAAAATCTTCATTCGTTCATACCATATAGTAGCAAAAAAGTAAAAAAACTCATAAAAAATGGTAGAACCAATCAATATAATAACTAAATTACGAGGGTTGAATTTGATAAAAAAGAACCCGAATTACATAATAATAACTAAATTACGAGGGTTGAATTTGATAAAAAAGAACCCCAATTACATAATAAAAATAAATTATAATTTTGGATTAGTACATTTTAAAATATATATACATTTCTCAAATGAGAATAATGACTCAAATATAATAAATATCTGCATTCATACATGTCTGAAAAATAATATATGAGAAAAATAAAAAATCGTCTATCTGAGTAAATACTCATTACTTGCTCGTCTCACTCCAAGAGCTACGTGTGTAGAACATTTTGGTAGCTTTCAACCTCCAGGGCACAAGTGGTTGGATGGCGTAATATGAGCTCTTCCATTAAAAAAATAAGAAAAAGTGATATATGTACAATGCAATTTGTGTCTATTACAAAATAAGAACAGAATCAAGAATTATAATGTTTAGAAAATCATAAGAAAATTTCAAAATGTCTCTACTACCTAGATGTGTTGGCGTTATGTTCCGCAATTGAGTTCTGGTGGCCCTCCCTCTTGTTCCATCATTTGAGAAATAGAAGTAGAGTCAAAAATCATAGCATGGGATTGTTCTCTAATTTTCTCTTTAGCTTGTGGAAGGCTAGCTTGACGAAGACTAGTTTGCTCATAAAGCATGGATTGTCTTTGATGTCTATGGGCTACAGCCTCTATTACTTTACATACTGGTTAGAAAATCATAAGAAAATTTCCACATGCCTCTACTACCTACATGTGATGTCCTTATGTCCTACAATTGAGTTCTGGTGGCCCTTATTCAAAGAGGAATGGCAAGCCTATGTGAAGGCAAGTAAGACCATTCTAGGAGGAATGGCAAGCCTATGTGAGGGCAAGTAAGAACATCCCAAGAGGAATGGCAAGCCTTGTTATGTGCAAGAGGCACCATTTTTCACATTGAGATTTCTTGTGTTGTTTTGTAGGTGATGAAGAAAGCTTGGAAGGTTTGGAAGTTATGAATGCTTCACATGAATGGAACTCATGAAAGAGTTCATATATGATCATTCCATTGATGATTTTGTAGGTCCTAAATCAGCCATGAAGAATGAAGAAAAGAAAATAAGCAAAGGGCAATAGACACAAAAAGGACAAAGAGGAGAAAAATTGGAGAGTAGCATGGACTCCCAATTGTAGCTTGAGGGGAAGTGTTGAAAATTATGGGACATGTGCAAGCTCCAATTGTGAGCCTTGGCACATAGTCACCTCTCATGAGTTACCTCTTCATCATTTATGTATTTCATGTAAGCCCAAAATGAAGTTAGACCCTAAAAATATAAAGGCCACACTCTTGACCTTAGAGTAGAATGTTGAATTAAAAAGGGAAAATGTATTTATGGCTTATATAAAAGTCAAAATATATATAGAGAGATGGAATACACAAAAAAGTCGTGACCTTATCTATATGGAGTGATGTGGAGCACCAAAGGCCACCCAAGGCAATGGAAGGACAAAGGACATGAAAGGAAAGGTCAAATGGTGAGAGAAGATGCAAGGGTACGTGAAACGTCCCATGCCCATACCTCTATAGATAGAGGTCATTTGAATGTAAATCTTTGTGGAGATGACAAGGAGATGGTGTAGAAGAATATGCTAGTCATTCTCTCACTAATGGATATCAGAAGGTACCTCATTTGGATGCTACAAGGTACAAAGGTATTCCAACTGCATACCTTTTCTATATAGAGCCACCTTGTGAAGGTGATATCTCTCTATATACTTATCCATTTAATGCATATCATATCCTTTTGGAAAGCTTATCTCTCATACTCTTTCTATCTCAAATATCTTTGTCAGATCATTCTCTAGTACTTACTAGGAACATTTCTTGTGAACCTCAGTTTTTTGCATAACCTTAGATGGCAGGTAGTCTTACTTCGTGAAGTCGGTTACCTAGTCAAATGAACTCCAAATAGAGTGTTCTTTAGGGTGTTAGAACCTTACGATATTTATAACCTTATCGTGGTATATCCAACTCATGAAAACTATTGGAATATCCCTTTTCTAGGTGATGAACCTGTACGTTTCCTCAATGTACCTATTTCCTTGAGGAGGGCTTGCTGGATTCAATGAAGTGGCCTCTACCAATTCATGTTGTAGAAGTTTCTTGATCACCCTACTTCTATTGAAATTTATCTACACTAAATTAGGAATGAATCAATCATTTAAATTTTTTTTCTTGAAGCTTTGTTCATGTTGAATAAAAGCTCCTGGTTTTTAAAATCAATTAATCCATCCTTCATTTTTCTCAAGGGACCATTTTCAATTGGACACCTCATTTGATGCAACACTTGCAAGAATATTTTGATCACATGGAACGGTACGTCGAGGATGTTTTTTTTTTAAATGGCAATATGGGCTAGCCCTATCTTCACGTTTCTCATCACTACATCTATAGTTTCGAGTATCACATTTCACCCACTACATGTGAACCAACAATGAATTCTCCTTCTAACTCGTTATTATAAAGCTTTCCCAACTAAGAGTGTTACCTAGAGTTAATTAGAGCTTTGATGTCCATGGTTATCAACCAAGAATGCATGTGTAATCATAGGTAGGTCACAAATAGAAAATTGTTATAGTCTACTGAAGTATACATATCTAAAATGTCCTATTTCACTTGCGTTAAGTGTATCATGTGTCTTGAATCCATTTGAGTTAAGTATAATTACTTAATGTGGATGCCATTAGAAGCTTTAGATTATTTTTGGCCAACCAATCTCCTTTAGCACTCATGGGGATTGAACCTATGATCTCCTTCATCATATCCACTAGATTTAACCACTATTCTAAGCTTCTTTCTTTTCTAAGTCTCAAGATGAACATAGAGTTAGCTCCACATTACGCTTCACCAAGCATTACTACAAAATCATTCTTTAATAATGCAAAAAGTTATGAATAACCTGATAGGCACTCATGAGGCCATTGAAAGGCCAAGTAAATTTTGACAACCAAGATACCTATTTTACATCTTTTGATGTCAAAAGAGGGGATTGATTTAGAAGAAAGTTGGATTCCAAATTTTTTTCAAAAGTTTTTAACACATAATACGAGTATAAATGGGGCTTCGCATTGGGCTACTATTGGAGCTAGAGTGTAAAGAGAATAAAAATTAGGTGTACTTCTCTAAAAGGAATTACCATGAAATGTGAGCTGATAATTTTGCAAACCATTACACAAATAAAGTTGGGAATATGCATAAGATTGAAATGGTGATTAGTAAAATGAAACACAAAAAATTTGGGTGGATAAAATTCTAATACTTTATCATAACCTCAATAACTTCAGAAGTATCAAACAAGTTGATTGCTTAGCCTTATGATTTTGCATTGGATGGAAAGGAGGAGGTTGTGGTTAGAACCCCCATGTAATGGGGAGAGAGTTTTGTAGGAAGAGTTCTAGAGCTATCTACAACAATATACTCAAGTTAACCTAATTTAACTTGAGTTTAGGGATACTTACCTAAAAATTTGATTGCACGTAGCACTAGTTGAATCAAGTGGAATTCCCTAAACGAGTGGTGGAGAAAGAACATGTAATATTAGGTCAAGCTTAGTCCCCAAATGAGCCATAGGTCATGTTCTCAGGTGCCAAAGCTAGGTTTCTTACACTAGGATAAGAACCATGCTCAAGCTTGCATGGAGATCTTTATGGGTCTACTTAGTTATTTGTCTCATATGATTTTTCTTCCTCGTAGAAACTTATTTTGTGTGTGTCTTTTTCCTCTCAAAAGCATTTCTAGTTGGAGTTTTCATTCATCTCAAAGAAGTATTTCATGTGGATTTTCTTAAGCAAGAGAAGGAAGAAAGGTTTCTCATCTATGGCACACTAGATGTTTTAGACAAGATGATTATTTGAATCTCTTACAATAAATCATGCATATTATTCACCTCAACGATGGACTTATGCCTCTTATATCATCATTGTTATTCACCTCGTCAGCATGACATCACCCATGCGATGAAGTTCCATAGACGTTCTAAGGTGAAAAAGAAAAATCGTGTTCTAGAGGTGCAAAGTTTAGGAATTAAAATATGGCCATGAGGCCAAGGGCACATAGCTTATCTAAAAAGCCCTTTCAAACCCTGTAGATATGCTTCTCGTGTTTCATTTATATTAATCAAAGTAGGACACACATGAGAGAAGCTAATGCAAAAAAGGGAGGTGATCAAGTAAGAAAGGCGTGTGTGCTTGAAAAAATAGGGACTCAAACTATGAGTTGATCAACTAGGAAGCCTTGCACTATCCTAAAAGGAATTCATCAATCGTATGGCATCAATATTACAAAAGTAAAAGATTCTTATATTGTGGCATAACACATCAACATTTTAAGGAGCAAGAAAAAGGATAATTCATGGTGTAGAACACATAACCATGATGGATATATCTTTCTCAGATATATGAGATAGGAGCTTCTTGGTGATGATTTGAGTCATCACACCATACCTTATAACTATATTTTTGTACTCTACGCTTAGCATGAATGGAAGTTTTACGAAAATAACTCTCAAGTAATATATTTTGATCTCAAAGCATTGGGATGGAGTGTAAATGCATATACCAAGAACGTATATCTTCTACCTATTTTAGTTTTTTACCATTCTAAGGGACCATGCAACTTGGAATCTTTTACCTTCAATTTGTGCACACATCAAACCTAAGGACAAGATGGGGTTTGAAAATCCAAGGCTTTGAACTCTTGTACTCACGAATGAGAGGCAACCAAGCTAGTTTAGCACAATCTTATTTGTAGGAGTCTTACCTTTCATTCATGCAAATTCAATTTGAAATGAATCCACTCTAAGATTCCTCCTTGCTCAGCCAAAACTCTTCTCTCCTCCAAGCTTCTAGAAAGGAGCTTGAAGTTTCATCTTTCAGTTGTTCCTATGGAGGCGTGAAAGCAAACAAACCTCTTCCTTTTCTTCCTTTCCAAGTCCAAGAATCTAGGAAGGTGGTTTAATTCCATCAAAATGTGAGCTAAAGCCATCCTTTTGATTGATTCGGACATCCAAAACATCTCATAGGTGTTCATATGGACAAGACAAAAATGATGGAGCTTTGAGAGAATGAAGATGGATATTCTTGAGGATCAAAGGAAGGATAGATCTTGAGATGAAGCTAAGTAAATTTCCAACTTATTCTTGAATTCAAAAATTGCAGTTTCTTTCATATAGCTTGCAAAGAATCATGATTCATTGCTCGCTCTAAAGTCTAGTTTTGATGTTGTACCTATTGATGGTTGAGATGTCAATATTTGCTCCTGGTGTGTGTTGAGGTTATGTGATGTCGCGGAAAAATCTTGTTTACTAACAAGACTGCGGAAATATTGCCACGCCTCAACTAGAACTAAGCTCGAGTGATATTAGAACACCTCTATAATCATCAATAGCTTAGCAACCTTCTAAAAACTGAAAACTTTATAATTCTGTGCTCGCTTACTGTTAAATACTCTTTTAATTACTTAACTATATCAAAAACTGTGTTTTGAACTAACCAAAATTTCACCGAAATTTCACCGAAACTTCATCAGACTGTTACCAGACGGTCATCATATTCTTACCGGAATCAATTGCAATTTTTTTTGTAGTTACTTCAAATTTTTGTAATTGATGTAAGGAAGTAATACTAGAGCTTTCTTTAGTAAATGAACTCTATCAGAAGTTTGAGAAAAAAATTCACCAGTTCTGGATGTCTTTACGGTGATACCTTGTACTGTGCGTACATGTCCCGTTTCGCAAAACTCTTTAATCAGTTTGTAGTTTAGACTCCTAGCTTCAAGATGAGATATCAGTCATGAAAAACGTTACACTGTACTGCGAGATCTAACTTGCAAAAGCACCGTAAAATGTGTACTTAGAAAACTGTAACTGTTTAACTTTCGCAGTAATATGAAATCACTTAGATTTCTTCACACAAGAAGAATGCACTCAGATCTTTCCACATAAGTATGTGTTTTCTATTAGAGAAGATGTGTACAAAATGGATTGGCCTCACTTCGCTCATAGCCATGGAAAAATCTCCTATACTGAGTAGTTCTTCCTTACCATCTCTCTCTTAGATGAATACGCGACATTTCAGGTTCTATTATTCATCTTTACATACGCATACTTGCGTCTACTACAAGCACTTCTCTACATTCTTGGAAGTTCTATTTTCTCTCTTTCTTCTTCTGCTTTTCTACTAAATACAAGCACTCTCTCAACTCTCTTATATACATTTTTGATCCGAGATTCAAAAACTCATCATTCTGGAAGTTTCTACGCTGTATATTACAGGCGTGAATTTGTCCCTTCACTAAGGCTTTGGTTTTTCTGAATGCTTTGTTTTTGCTTCTTTTCATCTTTCTTTATCCTTCATACATCTTCAGGTCTTTATGTCTAATTAGTGAGTGAATCTCCAATAGCTCCCCCTCAATCACTAATTAGCATCCTCTCATCTTTCATACATTCTTTCTTTTTTAATTCCTGCCATTTCTTTGAAACTGCTTATCTTTACTCCATCCAAGCTCTTTGTCAGAATATTTGCAAGCTCATCTCTCGTAGGAGTGTATACTATTTCAATCTCCTTCTCCATTACCTTTTCCCTCAAGAAATGATATTGAATCTCTATGTGCTTTGTTCTTGCATGAAATACTGGATTTGCTACAAGATACAACGAACTCATATTATCTCCATGTATGATAGGTATACCTTGATCAATACCCATGCTTTTGAACAAGGTCTTCATCCATATCACTTATTTAACTACTTCCACAAGTCCTTTTTATTCAGCTTCAGTTGACGATAAAGCCACTATATGCTGCTTCTTTGAACACCAGCTGACAAGCTTATTTCCTAAGTATATCATATACCCATGTGTTGATCTTCTGTCATCTTGACTTCCTGCCCAGTGTGAGTCACTATATGCTCTCAGCTTTATATTCGATGTAAAAGGATAATATAATCCTTCTTTTATAGTTCTTTTGATATATCTAAGAACTCTTTGTCTTGCAACCCAATGTTGATCTTTCAGACAATGCATGAACTGTGAGAGAACTCCTATTGACATAACTAAGATCTGGTCTTGTTAGCGTAGCATAAATCAAGATTCCCACTAAAGATTGATACTTTCTCATATTGTTAAACTCTACACCACCATATTTGCTGAGTTTATGATTGACTTCAAGCGGTGTTGAAGCTTCTCTGCAATTCTCCATGTTAAACTTCTTCAGCAAGTTTAGGAGATATCTTTCTTGTGAAACATATACACCATGATCTGTATATGTAACTTCCGTTCCAAGAAAGTATGATAACTTTCCTAGATCACTGATCTTGAATTCTTTTTTCAAGCAATCTCTTTACCTCCTTGATTCCTTCATCTGAGGTACCTGTGATTATAATGTCATCTACATAAATACAAATGTAGATCATACCTTCATTTGTTCTCTTGATGAGAAGACTTGCATCTGCCTTTGAACTTTGGTATCCAAGGTCATTGAGATACTTCACAAGTCTATAATTCCAAGCTCTTGGAGCTTGCTTCAATCCATAGAGTGCTCTTTTTAATCTGCAAACATGATTTGGTTGAGTGGAACTTACAAACCCTTCAGATTGTTCCATGTAGACTTCATCTAATATATATCCATTTAGAAATGCATTCTTTATATCCAGCTGACTTAGCTTCCATCCTTTTGATGCTGCTATAGCAATCAATGTCCTTATGGTTGACATCTTTGCCACCAAACTGAATGTCTCATGATAAACTATGCCATGCGTCTGAGCATAGCCTTTGACTACCAGTCTAGCTTCTTCATTGCTTCTTCCCATTTTTCATTACCTTTTGCTTCACTATAATTATGAGGTTCTTCATCTTCCTTTACTAAATAAGCATAGTTTTTTTGAGTCAAATAAGAAGTATCATAAGAATATCTTGTTGGTTGTTTCCTTACTCTGTTTGACCTTCTTAGTTCAAACTCTTCATGTGTATCTGAATACACATCTTCATCAAATCTCGGTTCATCTTCGTTTCTCATACCTGATCCAATCGTGGACGTACTTGCCTGCATATGATCTTCATCTCCATTTACCTGCATATGTGATTTACCTTTTTCAATTCTTTTCATCTCTTCTTCAAGTGTTTCAACAATATGCTCTTTATCTGTATACTAGCTCTTTCCTTCATCAAATGTAACATCTCTAGAAACTATAAACTGTTTGGTTAAAGGACTCCATAGTCTATAACCCATCTGCTTTTCATCATATCTGATGTACACATATTTTTTAGCTTTTGGTTCAAGCTTATGTCTAAGCTGTGATGGTACATAAGCATAAGCAATTGATCCAAACACTTTACAATGGTCAACTGTTGGTTTCTTACCCCACCACGCTTTATACGGGGTCATCCCATTTAAAGTTGTACATGGTAATCTGTTTACAAGATATGTGGCTATATTTACAGCCTCAGCCCAAAGATAATTTGGACAATTCTTCTCCTTTAACATTGCTCTTGCAAACTCAACTAGAGTTCGGTTTCTCCTTTCTACTACTCTATTTTGTTGCGGTGTATACCTGCAAGTTATTTCTCTTTTGATACCTGCATTCCACAGATAATCATTGAATTCTTGAGAAAAATATTCTCCTCCTCCATCAGACCTTAGTCTTTTGAGTTTTTGTCCTCTAAGTCTTTCAACATATGCATGAAAATGCCTGAAAGCTCCAAACACTTCTGACTTCTCTTTCAAAACATAAAGTGTTATCCATCTTGTTGCATCATCAATAAAAAGAACGTAATACCTTGAGCCACTGATAGATCCTTCTTTTGTCGGTCCCCATACATCTGTATGTATGAGTTCTAGCAAACCATCGTGTTTGTAACCATTCTTTTGAAATGGTAACCTGTGGGCTTTTCCCATCTGACAGGCTTCACATTTGTGAATCATATGTTGATTTTTCATATTTGGTAATCCTCGTACAGACTCTTTCTCCACCATGGCTTTGATTCCTTTTTCATTAAAATGTCCTAACATCTTATGCCAGAGGTTTAACTCTGTAAAAACTTCATCACCATGTGTGATTAAAGCTTGAACAACATTCCCTTGTACTTTAAGAGTAAAAATTCTACCTTCCTTTTTACCATGGACAATTTGTTTGTATCCTTTCTCTAGATCTTCAACAAATACTCCCTCATTTGTAAACCTGACTTGAAAACCTTTTTCTACTATCTGTCCCACATTGATCAGATTTTTCAGGATTGTTGGAACATACAAAACATTTGTTAGCAGATCAGCTCCATTCTTACACTTTACTTTTCCAATTGACCTTACATTATGTTTTGTGTTATCACCTGTTTGTAGTGTATGTTTTGAAATACCTCCTTCCAGTTCTGATAACAATTCTATATTTCTTGACAAATGATTTGAACAACCAGAGTCAATATAGAATACCTTGAGGTCTTCATTCTCTCACATGCTTATTGAATTCATCATCAACATTGTATGACTATGATGCTGTGTATCATTCGCATAGTTGTAGTAGGTAGTGTTGTCAGACTGATTATGTCCCCAACTTCTTGCTCCACCCCTACCATATCCTCCTCTTTGGCTTTGTCTACCTCTTTGATATCTTCCACTTCTGCCTCTGCTATTATTATTTTGATTCTGACTTGATCCTTGAGAATTTTGCTAGCAATCATGAGCTAAATGATTGCTTAGTCCACAGATCCAACAAGACTTATTCTGATTACCTCTTCCTTTTGTATTACCTCTTTTTTTGATGTTACCTCTTCCTCTTGCATAATTTGCTTGAGTAGTCATCTCTTCTTCATCTTTTTCTTTTCCTTTATCACCTTTCTTCTTACTCTTTGCATACATAGTAGAACTATGTTCTTTATCTCCATCTGTCTTCAAATCTTGCTCAAATGTTAGCATTAGTCCAAGCAACTGATTTAAGTCTGGTACAAAATGATTTAATGAAATTTCAGCTGAAAGTACGAAAGGTTTCCACCTTTCATCTCCTCTCAGTCCTGCATGTAACTGTGCTATTAATCTATGATCTTCAATATTTTCATCAATTGATCCAAGACTGTCTGCCAAGTCCTTCATCTTAGTGACATAATCACTAATGCTTTGACTTTGCTTTTTCTTGAACATTGTGAACTCCGACCATAAGCGAGCCTTTCTAGCTTTGGTAGTTTTTTGGAAATGATCTTCCAATGCACTCCATATGTCTTCCGCTTTCTTCAGACCTCTAATGTGTGGTAACAAATGATATGTAATGGTATTGTATATATATGCTCTTGTCGTTGCATCTTTCTTCTGCCACAACTTCAAGGCTTCTAACTCTTCTTTCTTTGGTTGTCTATCATCTTCAAAAGTAGGCTTCTTTTCTCCTCCTATTACATATTTCATTAAGTCCTTACTCATAAGTAAGGCTTCCATTCACATTACCCAGCTCTCACCATGCATCAAGTAATTTTGTGGATTATTCTCTTATTGCTACAGCATGTAATGAAGAGCCACTTTCTTTTGAAGATGCATGTGAAGATCCACAATGGATGAGTGTTATGCAATCAGAAATGGATTCCATACATGGGAATGGTACTTGGGAGTTATGTGAATTGCCAAAAGGAAAGAATTCCATTGGTTTATAACATTAAGAGAAAATCTGATGGTAGCATTGATCGGTACAAAGCTAGATTGGTTGCCAAAGGATATGCACAACAATATGGCATTGACTATGAGGAAACTTTTGCACCTACTTCACGCATGACTACCATTCATACCGTGGTTGCATTGGCTGCCCATCAAGGTTGGAAAGTGCATCAGATGGACATAAAAACAACCTTCTTGAATGGTGATTTGCAAGAAGAGGTTTATGTGAAGAAACCTCCTGGAATTGCTATGAAAGGGAAAGAGCATATGGTTTGTCGCTTGCATAAAGACTTGTATGGTCTCAAGCAAGCTCCACGTGCATGGTATGACAAAATACATAAGCACTTGGTTGCTCTTGGCTTCACATGTAGTCCGATTGAAAGCACACTATATGTACGCAAAAATGGGGCTGACCTTATAGTGCTTGTTCTTTATGTTGATGACATACTCTTCACTGGGTCATGTGATGCAAAACTTGACATTCTTATGGCTGATTTGCAGCATACTTTTGATGTCACTTATCTTGTTCTTTTGAGCTACTATCTTGGCATCCAGTTTGTATCCGTTGAGCGGGGAATTGTTATGCATCAAGCAAAGTATGTTGAAAAACGACTTCAGCGTTTTGACTTTGAGGATTGTAAGCCAATTTCTACACCAGTTGAGACAAGATTTAGGTTCTCAGTTGAGGATTCTAGTGATGCATTTTGACACTTCTCTTTATCAGCAGGCTGTGGGATGTCTTATATATGCATGCAACACAAGGCCGGATATACAATATATAGTTACCTAGTTGAGATGATTCATGCATAGCCATGGCACTAAGCATTGGCAAGCGGTGAAACGTGTGTTTAGATATCTCCGAGGCACTTTGAGCTTAGGTCTCTTTTATGGCAGAGATGTTTAGCCACGCTTGCATGCTTTTACAGATAGTGATTGGGCTGGTTGTTATGATACTCACGTGTCCACTAGTGGTAATTGCTTTTTCCTTGGAGACTCATGCATATCTTGGTTGAGTAAGAAGCAACCTACAGTGGCGACATTGAGTTGTGAAGCTGAGTATAGGGCAGTTTTCATAGCCACAGTGAAGTGTATATGGCTGAGACGCCTATTGATGGATCTTTGCATGGAGATTGATGCTGCTACGCATATTCTCACTGATAGTCAGAGTGCTTTGGCTGTTGCACGAAACCTAGTGTTTCATGCATGGACCAAACATATTGAGGTGCATTATCACTATGTGAGAGAGCGCCTTCATGCAGGAGATATTGATTTGGTATATGTGCCTACACAAGATAATGTGGCAGAAATATTCACCAAAGCTCTTCCACGGGAAAAGTTTGAAGCTTTTCGCAAAGCTTTAGGCTTATTATCTTCTGGGGGCTGATCTGTCACTCCCTGTATGTGTTCACATCATTCGCTCCAGGGGGGTTTGTTACACTTATGTGTTCCTCGAGTAGCGTTGATGTGAACCTTTTCCCTATACATGGGTACTTTTTACTTTAGTGCTAGCTAGAGGTTTTTTCCCCATGTTACCACATACTTGATACTCTCATATGTGGTGGTACTTTATACTTAGGGATATTATTCAGCTCTTACTTCAGTTTTAGTTCATCGTCAATAGAGAGAGCTATTAAGGTCATCATCTTCTCCGTGTGTCTTTATTGCATTTGTGCTCCTTGTGTGTGCTTCTCATGTTTCTCTCGTACTTCTACACACACCCAACAACTAGCACAAGTGAATGAAATAATGGTGAAGGATATCTGAAGGGATCAAATTATTTTAGGGTTTCAAAACATTTGAAAGCAATACATGATCAATAGATGTGATTCATGCCAAATTGGGCAGGCACAAATACAACCACTCAACCGCAAAGGTTATATCCATAACAATCTATTTGACTTAGTACATATAGATGTATGGGTTCCAATCTAAGAACCTTGTTTGGATGGATCAAGTTTTTAATTCTCTATTATTGATGACTATAGTAGATGGACTATTCTATACTTTGACAAGAGTAATAATGAAGTGTTTGATTGCTTCAAAGACTATCTAGCACATGTGGGAGATCACTCAAGAAAATTAGGTCTGATGTAGGGGGAGAATACTTCTCCAAGGAGTTTGATGAGTTCTTGCAAGATAAATCTATTAAGATGGAAGTAATTACCACGTACTCTCCTCAATTGAATGGAGTTGCAAAAAGAAGAAACAAGACATTGGTTGGATCAACCAAAACATTTCTTGAAAAAAAACATTCACATTATCTATCACTAGAGGCTATTTCAACTGCTATGTGCATGTCAATAGACTACCATCCAAATCACTTCAAGGCATAACTCCTTATGAAGCATGGTGTGGAAGAAAACCTAGTCTAGGACATTGCAAGGCATTTTGTTATTTAGCTTATGTTTATGTACCTTCACAAATTAGAGGTAATACAGACGTTTATGATCCCATAAGTGATATAGATGATGAACAACATGAAAAGGAAAACTGATTACAAGCTATGGAAGTCAAGAGGTATTGAGCCCATAAAAGTCATGTTGGTCAAAGTCAACTATAGTCAAAGTCAAAAGGTCAAAATCAATTGGTCAAAGTCAACAAGGTCAAGGTCAAAGTCAACAGGTGCAAAGTCAAAGTGCTAAAGTGCAGGTGTCAAAGTGCACAGGTAGTGCACAATTAATGATCCACATAGGGTAAATTGGAGAAAGTGGGTTGCAGGTTGCAGAGGTATTTTCTCTAATTTCCCTAAGGTTCAAAGTGTATTTTAAAGTGTTTTGAAAGGTTCAAGTGAACCCCCTCTTATGTGCAAAAGTGAAGACTTAAAAGGAAAATGTGAAGGTATGTGAAGCGGCAGCGTACGCACAGGTGAAAGTATGGCCCCCCCATTAAAAATTTGATTTTAGTCTAAAGTCACTACAGGACCAAACAGTGAGTCATTGGCTGCCACTTGTGAAGACAATCTTGGGACATCAAAGTGAGCACCAAGATACCATTGCAGCTAGGAGCGTACGTGATCGACACACTCAAATCAAGGCAAGGACCATTCTTGGACCAATCTTAGAGTAAGCAAGAGAAGCATAGTCTAAGGGAAGCAAGAGAGAGAAGTGCAAGAGTCACCAGTGTGCGACGTAGAGAAGTGGAGTTGAAGGAGTGCATAGAGAGTGACTAAGGGATTGTGCAGAGAGTGCTAAGCTAGTCCCCCAAGGATATCAAGGTCTCTTTGCAGTGTGCGCGTGCCGATAGAAGGTATTCATTCCTCCCCCTTAGTGGAAGCTTGGTGCAAGGTGTGCACAAGGATAAGCTTGAAGCAGGTGGAGGTCTGGTGCAGAGGAGGCCGGCGGCAAGAAGACTTTGGGATATTTGGTATTTTGTAATTGAGCACTCTGTGTGATTGTGCACAAAAGTATTGGCTTGTACTGTGCTTCAAACATTGTAATTGTCTTACTGTAATCAATCGGCAGAAGCTTCCAAGGTTTATTTCCTCTTCGGGTCCTTTCCTTTTCTCCTACAAACCCTCAAACTCCTTCTTGTCTAAGAATCCCCCAACAAAATTTGGCACGCCCGGTGGGACTTCCAAGGAGATTTGAGCTTAGGAGAAACCAAGTACAAAGTATAGCAGAGGTCACGTGTCTACAAAGCTACTTCATCAAACAGAAGGTAAATATTCTTATCAAGTGTCTCATATTAAGTGGGCTATGAGCTGCTCATGACTGCAACCCGGTCCCAAACATTGAGGGTCACCTGCAAGAAAAGAAGAAGGAAGGTTGTTAGAAGGTCCTCAAGTCCACTCTCTTCAACCTCATCAGTAAAGAGCATGGCGGGTCAGGTAGACTTGGAAACTTTACTCTCTAGATTAAATATAAAGTTTCCTTCTTTCAAAGGCCTAGCTCAGGAGGATCCGGATGAACACATTAGAAGGTTTCTGGCACTATGTAAGACTAGAGGCCTAATGGGTAGGGAGGATGCCTTTTTGATTCTCTTCCCTGCCATATTAGAGGGATTAGCTGATAAGTGGTTCAGCCAGTTTGTTGAAAACCATTTTACCACTTGGGATGTGATGAAAGATGCATTTAAGAATCAGTTCCAGCATGGCAACACTGCGGAGATTATCATAGAAGAACTAGAAAATTTGAGATTGGGTCCAGGAGAAAAGTTCCCAGAGTTTGTGACTAGGGCCAAAGCACTAATGGCTAAATTGCCAGATCCACCACACAATTTTTTTGTTAGGAAATGGTTAGCTAAGCCCCTACTAGTGGCCACCCAATGCAAAATAAAGGAATTAGTGTTACCTACAGCCTCCATAGAGGATTTTATCAACATAGCCACACGCTTAGAGCAGATAAGGCACCAGTATGGAGCAACTTCTTCCCAACCAACATATGGTATAGAAATAGAGGATCCAGTGATCCAGCTAAGGAAGGAGCTGGAGGGCTTAAAAAGAAATAAGCCCTACAAAGAGGAGGAGAATGTTGTTGCTAAGTTGAGAAGGGAGATTGAAGCACTAAAGCTCCAAAAGGAGGAGGAGGCCGAGGCAGAGGAATTGGCTCAGCTGCTGCAGGAGTTGCAGGAGCTCAAAGGAGGTGGCATCAAGAATGGACTTTGGTGTTCCATGTGCAGCAAGCAAGGGCATATAGTAAGTGAGTGTCCTCTGTTAAATGTGACTTTCCAATTATGCAGGAAAGTTGGTCATGAGGCCCATGAATGCCAATCAAGGGGAATGCCTACAACAACATATTGGACACAAGGAGGACCCCTACCACCAGCAAATGTGATGGCAGCTGCACCCAATCAAGGTAACACTTATAACCCTAGATAGAGGGATAATTTTGGAAATGGGCCTAGAAGGCCAATTGTTTGTTTCAGATGTGGAGACTGTGGGCACTATCAAAGTAGGTGCACTCTCCCAGAAAATGCCCCTCCTTGCAGAAACTGCCCAGAGGCCAGAGACCACTATACAAATTGTTGTCCTAAGAATCAAGCCTCTTCATCCGGGCCCCATATTCAAATGATTTCTGTACACAAAGAAGAAGTGTTAGATCAGGTCAATGTGCCATCTCCATCTACTAGGGTGGTGCATTTAGAAGAAATTGAATCTTTTACGGTGCAGACAAGAAGCAAGGGGAAGGCTCAAGTGGAAATAGGTCAAGAATCAATGATTAATGGATTAAACAGAGACAAAGATGTGTCTGAAGACAAAGCCACCACAAGTGTAGATACAAGGCAAAAAGAAAATTTCACAGGTACCAGTGATGCCATTGAATATGCATTCAACAGGGCTCATAAGGAGTTTGATAAGTCAAATGCAGCCCATGCTCTTAAGGAATCAGAAGCTTCCAGACTGCTCAAGTCCACGAATAAGGAAGTTAGTATTTTTTATTTAATAAAGATGGATGGCAAATTCAGGTCAGAGTTATTGCAGATAATTGATGAAGCTTCCAATACAAGTTTTGTGGCAAAGATTGTTGTTTTACATAAAGGAAAAATTATAGGGGAAGCACCCCTTATAGATTATAAAAGTCCTCGGCTGAAAGTATCTATTAAAGGTCATGAGTTTCAAGGAGTTATTGTGGATGGTGGTTCTGGCATTAACTTGATGCCTGAATATACCATGAAAAAGATTGGACTATACCCTTCACGACTTGCCAACTTCACTGTAACAATGGTAGACCAAAGCATAGTAAGGCCTATGGGTGTGGTCCCTAGAGTTCCAATCAAAATACAAGGTACCATCTTTAACTTGGACTTTGTTGTTTTAAGGCTTCCACAGGTAGAAGGAAGTTTCCTCCTGTTAATTGGGAGACCTTGGTTAAGGCATGCCAATGTGTTGCATGACTGGGGCAAAGACACAATGTGGGTAAAGCAGGAGGGAAAAGAGTTGCAACAGATAATTTTAGAAGAAGGACCAGACAATCAGGGAAATACTAGTATGATGCAGACAATTGGTATTTGTATGGAAGAAGAAGTGGTGGACAACCCAGAAGCAGATCTATTTGAAGGAGCAGATTTATATGAAGATGAAAACATGTTGGCTTGGCTCCATGCAGAAGACCCATCTTCTTGCTATGGAATTTTCCCAAACTCAAGTAGAGAAGAAGCATATGAAGAAAAAGAGGAAATCACTCAAGTTGAAACAGTCTCAGTCAAAGGCCATGGAAAAGAGAAGAAAAGCAAAGTCCTTAAGTGCAGTCGTGATGAAGATGCTTCAAATCATATGTCAATGGCCACTGTTTTATGGATCCTGGTATGGATATCATCTATTGTGTCAGTTTTTATGATTTTAAGTGCAAGGCTTTACAATGATGTGGATGGAGTACCTGTAAGTCTTTGAAAACAAAAGATGCAGTATGGAGGAGATACTATTGTACTGAAGGATTTAAGGTGGGTCTATCAAAGCGCCCGCATGCCCAAAAGAAGTAAAAATAAATGAAGTGCAACAAAATTGAAGGTTATGTAGGAGTTTTTCGGGGTCAACATATAAAGATCATGGCTAAAGGCCTATCATCAAGCCACATGAAGAATTATGGATCACCTGGAACCTGCAAAATTTGTCCAGGTTGTACATAGTCTTTTCTCGTCATTTTTACTTAAGTTTTAGTAGTTTTCTTTATCCATTTCATGCTTGTTTCTTGAGTTTTTAGCAAATGTAGCAGCCATTTCATCAACTTTGCAAAAGTACAATTTTTGGAATTTTTAGGAATTTTTCAAGCATTTTTTAGAATTTTTTCTAGCATTTTTCTCCTTTTCACTTATCTTTTTCTTGCCACATTTGGGGAATAGAGGAAGCTCTCTGTGGTTTTTGAGTGAAGAAACTGGCCTAACACTCTAGAAAATTTTTTCAAAATTTTTCGAAGATTCTTTGGATTTTTTTTGCAATTGTTTTTTGATTTTTAATGTATTTTTCTTTGTTTTTTTTAATAATTAAGAAAAAAAGGCCCCCAGGGCGTTTCCTTTTTTTTTTGCACCAAACAAAAAACAAAAAAAAAATCCCCAAAATAAAAAAAAATCCCCCCCCCCTCCGCCCCCCCCCCCCCCCCCCCCCCTTGCCCCCCAATTTATTTTTCATTTTATTTTATTTAGTTTATTATTTTTTATTTTATTTTTTTTATTTGTTTGTTTTATTATTTATTTTATTTTCTTTTTATTATTTTTGTATGGGCATGAAAAAAAAGGAGACAACTTTTTTTTATCTATTTTATTTTATTTTTATTTTTGTTTTTTTTATTTTTTATTTTATTTTTTATTTTTTTAATTTTCATGGCTCAAAGCTTTTGGCTCTGGATCGTGCCTCAGTTGGCCGTTTTTTACAAAAATGAAGTCATTTTCATGTTTTTTGGCACCTGTGGAATCAGTGTTTGGCTTTATTTTTTCAGATTCCCATATTTTCTATGAGTTTTGGTCAAAACCCTCAAGTTTTAAGCACATTTATCACATGTTTTTATTTCACCACATTGTCCACATGGTATATTATCACCTCATCTTACATTTGGTTTTTATATTTCCCATATGTACCCTTTGTGGCCCTCCAGTTTCATCATTTTAACCCCCTCCAGATCCGTGATTCCTACTCCCAATCCCTTCCTTTACCAATCTGCCCAGCCACATCATCATCCCTCCCTGCCCCATCCATCTCCGCACCCTCAGCCCTCCCTTCCCATTCCTTTCCATCCTCCCATTGCCATCCTTTTGCTCTTCCATAAAAACATCCCACTTCTGGTTCTTCTCTGGTGCTTGTTCTATCCTGCTTTTGGTGGATTTGGTTGTTGCTCAGATGTCCTCTTCAAGTTTTTGCAGCTCCATTATCATGGTGTCCTATATGCTCAGAGTTTTGGCTGTAGCTCTCCGAGACGGAGAGCACATTAGGTGGTGGGCAACTTTTGAGCCCATAAAAGTCATGTTGGTCAAAGTCAATTGCAGTCAAAGTCAAAAGGTCAAAATCAATTGGTCAAAGTCAATAAGGTCAAGGTCAAAGTCAATAGGTGCAAAGTCAAAGTGGGTGTCAAAGTGCACAGGTAGTGCACAATTAATGGTCCACAAAGGTTAAATTGGAGAAAGTGGGTTGCAGGTTGCAGAGGTATTTTCCCTAATTTCCCTAAGGTTCAAAGTATGTTTTAAAGTGTTTTGAAAGGTTCAGGTGAACCCCCTCTTATGTGCAAAAGTGAAGACTTAAAAGGAAAATGTGAAGGTATGTGAAGCGCTAGCGTACGCACAGGTGAAAGTATGGCCCCCCATTAAAAATTTGATTTTAGTATAAAGTCACTACAGGACAAAATAGTGAGTCGTTGGCTGCCACTTGTGAAGACAATCTTGGGACATCAAAGTGAGCACCAAGATACCATTGCAGTTAGGAGCGTACGTGATCGACACACTCAAATCAAGGCAAGGACCATTCTTGGACCAATCTTAGTGTAAGCAAGAGAAGCATAGTCTAAGGGAAGCAAGAGAGAGAAGTGCAAGAGTCACCAGTGTGCGACGCAAAAAAGTGGAGTTGAAGGAGTGCATAGAGAGTGACTAAGGGATTGTGCAGAGAGTGCTAAGCTAGTCCCCCAAGGATCTCAAGGTCTCTTTGTAGTGTGTGTGTGCCGAGAGAAGGTATTCATTCCTCCCCCTTGGTGGAAGCTTGGTGCAAGGTGTGCACAAGTATAAGCTTGAAGCACGTGGAGGTCTGGTGCAGAGGAGGCCGGCGGCAAGAAGACTTTGGGATATTTGGTATTTTGTAATTGAGCACTCTGTGTGATTGTGCACAGAAGTATTTGCTTGTATTGTGCTTCAAACATTGTAATTGTCTTACTGTAATCAATCGGCAGAAGCTTCCAAGGTGTATTTCCTCTTCTGGTCTTTTGCTTTTCTCCTACAAACCCTCAAACTCCTTCTTGTCTAAGAATCCCCCAACAAGAGGCAAATGAAAAAATGCAAGATTGTGGAGAATGCTCTAAGTAAGCAATTAGAATGTCAAAAAGGAAAAGAGAGACAACCAAAAAGGTATGGAGATGATTCCACATTTATTACAAAGCATTCAAGTTAGTTGGCAAAAGAATCAATTTAAGAAGAACCCTCATCTTATAAAGAGGCAAAGGGAAACCCTAATGGGGAAAAGGCTATGAAAGAAGAAATAGATGCTTTGAAGGAGATCAATACTTTTGAGTTCGTTCCAATGCCATCCAATCATAAGGTAATCGATTGAAAATGGGTATATAAACTTAAGGAGGAGCTTAGATGAATCATTTTGTAGCTACAAGGCTAGATTAGTTGCCAAAGTATGTTCAAAACAGCAAGGTATAGACTATGATGAGACCTTCTCACCAATTTCAAATATGACTACAATCAAGACATTGCTAAGTGTAGCTACAGCAAGAAATTGGAAATCATCCAACTTGATGTGAAAAATGCATTTCTAAATGGCTTGATAAGTAAAGAGGTGTACATGTCACAACCTCCATGTTTTGAAAACCCTAATCATACATCTTATGTTTGCAAATTTAAGAAAGCATTGTTTGAATTGAAACAAGTTCCCAAAGCTTGAGATTACATGTTACTTACATACCTTAAAGATCAAGGGTTCAAACATAGGAACTTAAATCCTTCTTTGCTGATGAAAATGGATCACAATGAGGTTATCTATCTATATGTATATGTGGAGTGACATAATTGTGATAGTTGATGAACTGAATAACATTTAAAGGATCAAAACACACATGCAAGAGTTCAGTGATTTATATAGATGAAGGGATGTATCTAGCTCAGAGAAGTTACATTCAAGACCTAATTCTCAAGTTGAGAATGGAGAAAACTAAGCTTGTAGGTAAACATTTGGAAATGAATCATAAACTAAGTGTTTATGAAGGTGAGCAAATTGATGATCCTAAAGAGTATCAAAGCTTAATATATACTTAGCTTTATAGGTTGGAAATTGGTATCTTGGAATTCCATGGAGCAACCAATAGTTGCTTTATCCTCAATTGGATTACAGTATAGAGGTCTAACTATTGCAACTCATGAAGCAATATGTCTCAAATAATTGTACTTAGATTTGGAAATTCTAAGTTCCAAGCATCATATACTTGGGGATAATAGAAGCTGCATGCATCTAGCTACAAATCCACTTTTCCATGCTAGGAAAAAGCACATATAATTCAATTACCTCTTTGTAAAAGAGAAGCTTATGGCAAAGGAAATTGACTTATCGTGTTCCTACTAAAAAGTGAATAGTCGACATGATGAGAAAGGGACTTGATGGGATAAAGTTATGTAGATTCAAATATATGATAGTTATTCAATCTTACATTATGCTTGAGGATAATAAGCTCTACATCATCTTTTGATTAAGTGAAATATATTGATTGAAGAGTTCTTAATACTCCTACCAAGCCATAACCTAAAAAAAACCTTTCCACTTGCAAATATTACTCTGGTTGCAAAAAGCACACTATACGTGCAGAAAAGAATATTCCATATGCAGGTATGCATGTCTATAAATATGTGTGGTTTTATGTGTCTATGTATGTGTGTATGGGTATATGTCTACATTTATCTGCATATGTATGTATATGTGTTTAATTATGCATATATGTGTACGTTTATTTTCCATCTGTCTATGTGTGTGTGTGTGTGTGTGTTTGTATGTAGGTATGTGTGCACATAAGTATATGTGTGTTTGTGTAGTATATATGTAATTATGCGTATATGTATGTTAGTATGTGTTTGTATGTAAGCATGCGTGCATGCGTGTGTGTGTGTGTTTATAAGTGTATGCTTATGTGTGTATTTGTGAATATATGGGAGTGTGTATGTTGTTGTCTTTATGTGTCTATGATTGTGTGCATATCCATGATTCTTTCTTTACTTCTTGATTGTATTAATCACATACCTTCATTAATAGTAATTTTTTTAATGAAAAATCAAGTACGATGGTTTTGCTTAATAAATACAACATTTCAACCAAAACTTAACAAATAATTGAGAATTCTCTTACTTGAAGCTCCGTGATTTGAGTAGTTTTGAAACAAATCCCATAAACTTTAGTGCAAAGATTAGTCACTATGTAATGTTCCATGTACTTAACATCACACTAAAAAGACCTGATATTAAAACTAAACTAATGGGTTATAGTAATGGAGATAGTGAGTCTCAGAAAGATACTAAGAGAGAGAATGGAAGAAAAACAATCGTCTCAAAAAAAATATATATATATGTAGCGTGGTTAGAATTTGTTGAAAGAGTTGTTGATGTATTGTTCGCGATGTCGACGTGAAATTAAGCACATCAAGTGGGTTTTAAAGCAACAAAAATTCATTGCTTTAGGCATCTATATACAACTTCTACATCTTGTTTTTAATGGCATACACTGTTAACAATTGGAAAACATGATTTCCTCTCCACAATTGGAAAACATGATCTTTTTTTTTTACTTTTTTTGTTTCCAGATATGATAGGTACGCCCTTCTTTTTTAGTTCGTTTTGCATTCACCGGAGAAAATCAATTCTAATTTAGTGAACGAGGGATTTACGTTGTCTAAAAATAATAGTGCTAAAAATTTAGGAAGAAATAGTAGATATGCCCATAGATTGTCATAGGCCAACAAAACTTCAGGCCTCCAAATAGATCTCTATGAACTTTAACACACAATAGCACAATGATTTACTTAAATGAGACTAAAAAGGATGGGGTTCGTGATGAGTTGGAGGATAAATTTCTATGGAATTGAAAGATGAAGCTTATAAACTTTTTATGCTAGCGAGAGGAAGTCTCAGAAGATTCCTTGAATGGTCATCCATTATTGGAGATAACTTTGATTCTTTTATTAAAAAATCTCAGAAGAGTTCTTTAATAGTCATCCACCATCAGAGATATTTTTATTTCTTTACGATGAGGATCACGTAGCTACAAAAACTTCAAAAGGGCATTTGTATTTGCAACCAATAACAGTATAGAAACTCCAAATCCATAAAGGTCCTTCTCTTGAAGAACTCCACGGAATACGTATAATAAAAGACACTTGGACTAATGATTTTTCACACTCGGACTGAACTTACAATGGTTAAAAGAAAGCTTCCATTTAATATGTGTAAACATATTCATTCAATTCTTGCCTTAGACATATCAGGATTTATGAGAAATACATCTTACATAATAAGTTGAATCCTGATGGGATCCACTTCTAGTTCATTTTTGTGGAAAAATCATTTTACAAATTGGGATCTAAATATCGATTCATTTAATCCCTGATCAGAAACTTTAAAACTAGCATGAGTGCAAAAGGAAATTCTGGCTTGGAGTGCCTCACATTGTTTTAAATAATATATTCTTCTTTGAGATTATAATATCATATCTACAATAGATGACATAAGTTTCTTCCAGAAAATCCAAACACCTTTCAGAATAATATTGTTAGAAATATATGAAAATCGTTAGGAAGAATTGTAAAGTTTGCTCAGTATATGATATGCTCACCGGGTTGGAGGGTCGTGTGCACTGTGTTGGAACAAACAATAAAATGCGTTTGTATCCAAATGGTTGTATTGAAATAGAAATTTTGAGGCCATTCTTGTGAGTCACTTATATCCACCTATGCTTCTTTGTGGGCTGAACTTATAATTTATTTAATAATTGTATCCTACGTAATTATGAAGGTTTATGTTTAACCTCTTCTAAACTGCTCATTAAATATCAAGTTTTCTATCTCGATTGCCCAAGGATCGGCACAAACATTCTTGATCAAAAGTTTGAATGTGAGTATTTAGATTTCATGAGGAGCGGGAGAGAGTCAAATCAAAACATTTAATATGCGAGAAAAAGAATGAATTAGATTAAAACATGCATTATGAAGTTAAAAGACAAGGGATCACAATATATACATACATATGGCTGTGTATTTTTTTTTTTTAACATGACTGTGTTTTCTTATAGAACATGAGTGTTCTTTCTTGGAGATTGAAGAAGGATATCAGGTTTCTTCGATATCCAAATTAATAGTATACATGTGCGTATGTATGTATGGATATGCATATATGTACATAAGTGCATACTTATGTATATGCATTCTTTATATTGTCCAATAATGGCATTTCTCTATGGTATTTTTTTCCACCTATTTTAGTAGTGATAGTTGGGAAATAAAATGACATATGTCGTTCGAATTTCAAATCATATATACCTCAGTTGATTCGAATTTCATTGCTGCTAGAAAATAAAGATGCGATAAAGGTGCTCCAGCCATTCGATACTGCTTTGATTGTCACATGTGAGACCTATTTCTTCATTTGTTACTTATCTTATGTATGTCATCTCTCTCTTGCCATGTTTCTTCATGGTTCTCATTCTTGCTTTAGATTTATGTGTGCTTGTGTGAAGTAACCAATGAGCATTTAATTTAATTATTTATTTTCTTTTGATTTTTTGAACCACGATACACGTAAACAATATAATTTATTGTATGTCGACAACAACAATCTCACTCTATATAGATGAGATCTTTGACTTCAATGCCTTCCTGCTCTTACAACTACTATAGCTTGTAGAACGAGAGTCTAAGACATAAACAAAGCACGCCGCTTTTTGTGTTGCCTTCCTTTAATGGTGTTCATGTATACTTAAGGTGAGAGTAAGTTGAGATGGGAACTTTATTTCTGAAAGTTATGAACGTGCTAAAATCGATGAACCTATAAGAGAGTACAAAAGCATTAAATCTAGATCTATGAGTGAAGATGATTGGATACAATATAATCAAATCTTAGGGAACACAAATGGTGAACCGTCAATGCAAAGTTTAGATAAAATTCCAAACCAATTAGATAAAAATGAATGCCTTAACCTTGAGAATAAGGATGAATATATGGAAGTTTATTGGGTACATGAAGCTATTTGAGGAATCAAGGAAAACATTAGGAAATCATATGAATCTAGATGATCATGGGAGTTTTTACTTTCTCCCTCAACAAAAAAGTAGCTTATGGGAGTTTTCTACCTTCTCCCTCATCAAAAAGGTACATTATGAATGCTCATGGGAGTTTTCTACCTTCTCCCTCATCAAAAAGGTACATTATGAATGCTCATGGGAGCTTATTACCTTCTCCCTCATCAAAAAGGAGAAACATCACAACCCAAAGATAAAAAAAACAAGAACAAAAACCTAGTGAACAAAATCAAGAGGAGAAACAAAGAGTTAAGAAGAGAAAGCAAAGAAAAACAGAACCAAAGCCTTAGAGAAACAAGAAAAAATCAAAACAAACTCAACACCAAACACAAAAACATGAACAAAAACAAGATCCTGAGAAAAAACAAAAGAAACCAAAGAAAATCTCAAGCCATCTTGATTTCAAAAATTGAGAGAAACATAGATCCTATGGATATTTTAGTTGAAATTTTGCTAAAGAGTCAAGTGACTATGTCTTTAGAACAAGTTTTCTCTAATGCAAAGCCTGTTTTTAAAGATAACTCAATCGGCCTACTTAAAAGAAAGAGATTTCCGCTTAATCTAGATACTGAGATGCAAGATTCTCTAGCTCAGGATCAAGCTATGAATGAAGCCTTAAACATTGATGAATCAGATGAAGAGGACCTTGATGATGATGAAGTAAATGTTTATAAAAATGTCTTAGGATCTATTCAACCTCACCATGAAAATCACAAAAACAATCCTGAAAGTCACTTTAAAAGAAGATTTTGGTCTAGAGGTACATCAGAGATGCATGTTACAATAGGAAATGATAAGAACGCTATGACTATAAATGCATTAGTAGATTCTGGCTCCAAAATCAATGTGATTTCAACAGAAGTCTATGCTACGTTTTGATGGCCCATAGATAAAGATTATGGATGGCATATGAGAACTGCAGATAATGGTGTAGGTACCCTGTATGGAGCTTGTGCTAGTGTGCCCATATCCATAGGAGGAATCATAGAAGAACTTCACTTTTTTATTCAAGATAAATGCTCCTATGAAGTTCGCTTAGGTCATCCCTTTATTTGTGAGAGTCGTATGGAAACTAAACACATGGAGGATGGGTCTACCTATGCTAGAATTAAGTCTACGGATGGAATGTAATCACTTCAAGTAATGACAATATGAGCGAATCATCCTAGGAATCAATTGTCAATTAGAAAAAAAACATATTGTTACTCAGGGTCATGAGCATGCTTGTAGTGATTATGCACCTCGATTCATGTTTGGAGCTACATATGATCAAAATTTTGGATAGAATCTATTGTTGAGCGAGACAACAGTGGACATTGGTTTGACATATCACAAGCAACCAACCTATGTAATAGTTTCTCATTTTGTTTCCCACATTCTAGATTAGATTTTCTTCATCAAAGTCAAGTGTCCAAGTCTTTTATCTAGAAATCTCAAAAAAAAATTATAACACCAATAAAGTCATGGAACATGATGAGAACATTGAGCATGTGATTTAGACATCTCATTGTTTCTCTACTCTTGAGGAGTTAGAATTATGTCTTTAGCAAATTTCTAACTCCCATATTATTCTTCTTTCTTCCCTTGATGAGTATGCTCTAATCCAAGAGTATGCTCTCAATGTGAAAAAGTGCTCAAAATTTGACCAAACACATGATGCCTTAGTTAAAACAAAGTACAAAAAAGTAGATAAAAAAATCAAGCCCATTGCTCAACCATTACCTCAAAGAAGTAATGAAAAAATTACTAATGCGAAAAATGATCAAATTCTTCGGGATAAGAAAAACATAGAACATACATTCACGGATGAGACAATCAAACAGATGAAAATTGGTAGATATGATGAATTTATTTTGCTAGCCAAGAAAGATAAATTTGAGAGAGTCATACGTAGCCATGGAAAATCCTTTACTATGTATCCTCATGAGATTGGTTGCATAGATCCTACGCTAGTTCCACCCATGACAATCTTTACTATTCCACATATTCTATGGAATCTTCACCCTATACCAGTTCTAAAGGCTCACTTACTTGAGCTAATGTAAATACTTAAGGAGAAGATAAACATGAGAATTTTAGAGCCATCTTTTGCACATTACTCAAATAGATGTTTCACTCTGCCTAAAAAGAATAGGAAACTACGTTTTATTCAAGATCTCCAACTTTTCAATAAAGTCACCATAAGGAATGTAGGAAGAGGGCCCATTGTAGAGGAGTTTCCTGAATCATTTTTAGGACATTCTATCTATTCAATGGGTGATTTATATTTGCGATATGAACAATTCCAATTAGCAGTTGATAGTTGTGACATAACCACAATGAAAACTTCTTTAGGCTCAGTGCGAATGTGTACTTTACCTCAAGGAGCGACTAATTATGTGGCTCATATGATGAGTGCTATGAATATGGTCTTACATGATTTTATCCCTCATATAACCATGCCATTCATTGGTGATATTCCAATTAAAGGGAGTGAGGAATGTGTAAAGGAAATTACTTTAGATTCATGTGGATGTCATAACTTTGTTCTTGACCATATCTCTAATTCTGAACGGATATTTCAATGATTTGAAGAGGTAGGTCTCATATTTTCCATTGATTTATTTTTGGTGTCAACGAGGTTCTTATTGTTGGACATTTATGTGGTCTTTATGGTCGAAAGCCATACCCACAAAAAGTTGATGCATTAGCAAGATTTCTGAAACGTGTTACAACATGAGTGAGGTACATAGATTTCTGGGAGCTTGTATCTTTTATGTTATTTGGATCCCACACGTTGCTCATGTTGCTGATTGCCTCTATGACTTGTTGAGGAAGAAACAAAAATTTATTTGGACTAACAAACACACACAAGCTATGCATAAATTGAAGAAATTATTGCTTGAAGTTCCCATCCTTAAGGGTGTAGACTATTCTGTTAACAAACCTATTATATTGACTTTTGATACTAGTCTTATTGGTATAGTTGGGTCATAGGTTAAGCTGATAGTGAAGGGAATAGATATGCAATTTGGTTTGGGGCTAAAATTTCACATGAAACACAACGAAAGTATCCACAGATCAAGCAAGAACTCTGGGATATGGTAACAACTTTGAAAATAGACAACTAATATTTCATTGGTGCAAATGTCAAATTTGAGACTGATTGTTTGCCTTTAATTGGAATGCAAGCCAATTGTTCATCTCCTGATATACCCATGCTTAGATGGATCTCATATATTAAGTTCATAAATCCTGAGTTAGTTCATATTTCAGGTAAGTCAAATTCAATTTTTGATAAGTTATCAAGAGCTAGATTTGATGATGATCTTGAAAGTGATCTAATAAAGCATGTGAACTTAGTTGACTATGTTCCACGTATATATGAGTATGAGCAATTTCATGACTCTGAGTACAAAAATGAATGAAGAGACATAGGAAAGTATCTGAGCACACTGCAACCATTACCAAGCTGGACTATGAATAGATTCTATAAAATTAGGGAAACGAGCTTACAATTTTTTCCTACATAACGGTTATCTTTGGAGACATGCTAAGGGTAAGGTTAAGAATAAAATACGATTCCTAGGAAAGAAAGGTCTTCAATTGCAAGTAATGAAGGAAATGCATGAGACATCATGGGCGGGCCATAAAGGATTTTTGGGAACATATGAAAAAATTAGAAGTACCTATTATTGGCCTAGGATGTATGTTGACATTAGTAGATATGTTTCTACATGTTCTACTTGTCAACTTCATTCATAAATCAAACATAGAGATCCATTGTGTCCTATTTATCCACCTTGTATTCACTACAAGTGGGTAGTAGATCTTGTAACTATGCCTAAAGGTATTGACAAAAAGTGTTACATTGTACTTGCAAGAGAAGACTTAACTAATCATGTAGAGGGATGTGCACTATGATTTAAGGCCACATACAATGTTTGCAAATTTTTGCTTGAAGATGTCATAAGTCCCTTTGAATACATAGATAAAGTAGTTGCCGATCGTGGAGAGTTAAATGCGAGAGAAGCTAAAGAGTTCTTTGAAAATCATGGTATTCATTTGTCTCTCACTATTGCATATAATCCAAAAGCCAATGGTAAAATAGAGAGAGGGCACCCACCTATTGTGAAAGCCATATCTAAAGCATGTAACAGTGACATCAAACAATGGCATAGATTCTTACCTTTCGCACTTTGGGTAGATAGAATGACGTGCACACGTACTACTTAGTATATGCCTACTGAACTCATGTACTGTCAAAAACCGTTGTTTCCAATTTAGTCTCATATTCTTGCATGGTCAAATTTGCATTGGTCTGAGAACATGTCTACTAATGATTTTTTGATTTTGTGCATTAAATAGTTAGAACAAGGTAAATTAAGACTTCATGATGTCGTTGAAAAATTAAGAGAATCTAAAATGAAGAACAAGCATTATTTTGAGAAAACTCATCGATTGCATCCTAAGCCGATTGAAGTAGGAGATTGGGTGCTCATTTATGATAGTACATTTCAATATCAATATGATGCATGCAGAAAGTTCTTTCAACAGTGGTTTGGTCCATACATTGTACCAAAAGTCAACAACCATGGTACGTATGCTCTTTGTGAATTAAATGGTGTTGCATTAAAAACTTTGATTGCATGTAAAAGGATAGAGCTATTCAAGAAACCTGATAATGATGAGTACATTTTCGATGAGGACATTGAAGAAGATGAAAAAATTGAGGCCGATTCATAAACAAGAGTATCCATGATAAAAAAAAAAATTTAAAAAATTAAAAAAAATAAAAACATTAAAAACATTAAAAAAATTAAAAAAATTAAAAAATTAAAAAATTATTAGTTCTCTTTCAAATTTATGTTGCTTTCTCAAGTTCATTCCACTTTTTTCCCATTCTTTCTTGTTTCCAATTTCACTTCATGCATGTTTCTTTTCAATCTTTTCATTGCATTGCATATCGACATCACTTGAGTCAAATGGGTAGATGATGATTTCTCTAGTGTAAAATTGTATCATAAGTAGTAATTTATCTACTAAGAACTGGATTATAATCTAGGATTATGGAAAGATAGGGCATGTAGACTTCGAGGTTTATTTTGGTAACATGACTTTCATATGTAAACATGCATATGTATCTTATATCGAAAGCATAATTATTGAAGTCCTAGCTCCTGCCACTACATGTTTCTACATCCTTAGTCCACCTCACATCACTTGTATTAGAGTTTAAATGACGAATATCCCTCATAAAAAATGGTTGTACCTTGTATCGAGGTTTAATTTTTTTTCGATCATTAAAAAAAAAGTTGCTACACGTTAGCAAGAAGTTTACAATTTCTTCCACCCCAAAAAAGTGAATGTAACCATAAATTTGCTGAATCATCATCATCATAAAAAAAAGAGCAACCAAAGGAAGCTAAGAAGGCATACAAGAATAAATCACGGGCAGTATTTATGCATTAGTGGAGTTAAGTTAGATTACCTTATTGTAATTAGAGAAAGAGCATATTCATATTTATGTAGGAAAGAACTTGATCTAAAATAAGCTAAATATAAAAGATGTGTCTTGAAAATCCTAAATCTTTGTTTATAATCGTATTTAAGCTAGATTTCTTTATGAAAAAGGTACAATGTTTTCTTCAAGATGAGAGGATTGATGCATAAAACGACTCAATACATTCACTTCCACTTCATATTGATGCTTGTTTGTTTTCTTCCTTTACATGTTTTCAATGTTTCCTCATCATTTGCATATATGTTGGCTATTTGTTCATGCATATTCATGTTGCATGTTTCAATTCTTTCTTTCATGAAAATTTTGCTTTATGTCATGTTTCCTAATCATTCATACATATGATCAATTTTTTGTTCCATGTTTCTTATGTTTCCTTCAAAAGAATTTGATGCTTGCAAGATTTTGTTTTTCAGAGATACTAGAGTGGTGCTTCCAGAGGATTCACAAGTTTAGTGGGGGCAAATGTCCTCGAGATTTTCTCTCCTCTCTATCTCATGAAGGACAGCTACAAGAAATACATTCGGTGAAGGTAGCAATATTTCCCTAAGAAGTCCAAGATGCATCAAATATTTCAAAGGGAGTTCATATGCAAACTTTTAAAGAAATCAAGCAAATCCAAGGTAGTGGTCAACGTTGATCAAATTTTGGAGAATAGGGCAAAAATTGCAATGTCTCCAAATCATATGAAACTTCATATACTTGTAAATCCTATCAAAGGTAGTCTATAGCCTCAATTTCATATGTAAATGGATTTTCTAGCACATTGATATGCCATGTGCATTTTGTAAAAAAAGTAATTTTTCCACTTAGATCCTACAAAATCCTGTATAGGAATTTTTGTTATCCATATGTTTTGCCATGTATAAAGATCATATGTGGATACATATTTGAACAAATTTTCAAGCTACCAGAGCTTCCTAGACACCTTAATGTCACCTTGAAAGCTTCCAAATGTAGTCAAACTTGTATCAGGGAGATTCAGATGGGAGTTTTTTATGCATATTCCTTAAGGAGACCTTACAAATTTTCATCTTCATCAAATGATA
Source organism: Ceratopteris richardii (assembly GCA_020310875.1). Classification (NCBI taxonomy): domain Eukaryota; kingdom Viridiplantae; phylum Streptophyta; class Polypodiopsida; order Polypodiales; family Pteridaceae; genus Ceratopteris; species Ceratopteris richardii. Next base: position 80,889,680 of record CM035411.1, read on the forward strand.
TTTGAAGGGTCAAGGAGGATAGAATCTAGTTTTCAAGGTCATCACAATTTCCTAGAATAAGAAAATTGAAGGCTTGAAGGACTACCACATGGCAAAAATTGATTGAACCATGTTGTATGGTCATGATGAGCTCACATTCAAGGGTCAAGATGCACCAAAGCATAAAGCAAGGAGGATCCATGAGTTTTCTTCATCAGATAAGCCTTTTTTGACGATCAAAGATCAATAATGCAAAGCACGTCCAAAAAAATGAGCTTATCCTATCCAAATTGATGTCATCACTGATTTGACCGTCTCGATCAGCCCCAAATCCAATGTTGGAGAATGGATGCCCCTAATTTTCACCCCTTTTCCCTATATATCATATAGAAAACCAATCTTAGCCATCCATTGATAAATCCAGTGGTTGTAATCAAAAGTAGTTGATCGTAGGATTGACATTCGATTTCTCTAAATCCTAGGGCCCAAATGCATATAAAAAACTATATAAACCCCCTCCAAAATCCTAGAGCATCATTGTTAGGCATCCATAGGGACCTTGCTAGCACATGGTTTCCTTGAGAAGATCACCCTCAATTGAGCATCTAACGATCCAAGAGGGGTGCAGAGAAGGTACTGGGGTATCCACTTTTACTAAGAGTAGGAAATATGCACTTCCAGTACTTCGCCTACTCAAGAGAGAATTGCATAGTAATGTAGACACTCAGAGAGAAGATCCATAACAATGGCAACAGTGAAGGATGAAATCACTCCTTAGCTCACACAAATGCTTACAATATAGGCACAAGAAATGCTCTAAAGTGATGCTCTGGGTCAACATTCAATTTCAGAACTAAACAAGATCAATACATGAGAACCGTCCAATACAATGATCATAACTAGAAGAATCGCACTGATCGGTACATAGATATGAAGACGTGCTCCACGAATGATAAACTCAACCACTAACTCACACCACAGGACAAAATCAAGCTACTCCCTCTCTCGATAGTGCTACTAGCCCTCCACTAGGAAGCCCATCCTCTGTATCCTCACCATAGAGTGACTTCCTACAGTAGGCTTGTTGCCACATAGTGCAAAGAGAGGACCAAACGAGATGCCAGAATCAGCTTTGTACATATCTCTATGTATTCAATGAGTACAAGTCCATTGCTTTTATAGGCTCCACTAGTCCAAGACGGCCTTGCCGATTCCTCATGTCCACTCAATATGTGCCGATTGATTTCCCTAAAATTGGAGGGGTAAATCAAGTATGGTACTAGCCATGAGCTCTCAATTCGATCCTCAAAAATAGGTAGTCGTCACGAATAGTTGGCGGCCATAGTCATTTCTCCACTTTCACTTTTACCACTTACACTTTCAGTGCCACTTTTGCATGCAAGTTGAGATCCTCATTATGTGTCACCCTTGATATTGGAATGACCTATTGAGTGTGAGAGTTGGTGGGTGGTGTGGACGGGGGAATGGAGGGACGGTGGGATGGAGGGTTGATTTTAACCCCACCAATCCAAGAGCCCAATGATTTCCTTAATTGAAAGAGTCATCTTCTTCATGCTCGAAAAGCATCCACGTAACATCATCAGAAGATCAAGAACTTTTGCCAAAGCATGTATGATATGAAAGGCATGATGAGGGAGTTAATTCATGCCCTTGGTTATCTTATGCCTTTGGTCATCTCACACGTGAGGAGCAAAAAGAATTCTCTTGGGAGAGTCATCTCAATTTTATCAGGCATGGGTGTGGAGAGAGGATGGGGGCGGAGGTGGAGGGGATGGAGGAAGGGTGGGGGGGGATGGAGGAGGAGGAGATGGCAGGGAAGAGGGAGATGGTGGTGGAGGTGGAGAAGGAGGAGGGGGAGATGGTGGTGCAGGTGGTGGAGATGGAGGAGGGGAAGAGGGTCATGGGGGGGTGGCTGTGATGGTTGAGGGGAGAAGTATGAGGGGGTGGCAAGATGGAAGAGGAGGAGGTGGAGGGGAGGAGATGGTGGAGGTGGAGGTGGAGTGGGAGGTGGAGATGGTGGTGGACGTGGTGGAGGGAAATGAATGGAGGCCATGGGGTGGGAGAGAGAGAGAGAGAGATGATGGATGAAACCATTGGGATACCAAAATGGTCCATTCAATTAATCTCTTTCAAAGAGGAATGGCGCAACTGAAACTCTCATCACATCATAAAAATGAGATGAGGAGAGAGATATTGCTACCTCTCAGGCCGATAGCAAGTAGGTTCTCTTAGAGCTCATGACAGAGAGACACTCTAAAGCACACAGTTCAATCTCTCATCAGCTTGCAGAAGCTGGACCGTTTGGCTGTTTATGTGTTCATCCATAGAGGATCATAAGGCTACCGTACTTAGCTTGGTGTTGCTGACGGATACGAAGATGTGGAACAACATGGTTTCTCCAATGGCATCTATCGCAACTCCTCACCATGGCGCAATGTGTACAAGATAGTGATGAGAGAGAGAGGGAGAGCAGATGGCAGAGGGAGAGATGAGGGGCTGCGGGGGAGGGAGCTACTGGAGGAGAGGGAGAGAGAGAGAGAGAGAGAGAGAGAGAGAGGGGGAGGCAGTGGCAGGTTGAGAGGTCTAAGGAGGCCCTAGGAGGAAAGATGCGGGGGGAGTGGGGGTGGGGGGCTGTGGGGGAGGGAGGGAGAGAGAGAGAGAGAGAGAGAGAGAGAGAGAGAGAGAGAGAGAGAGAGAGAGAGAGAGAGAGAGAGAGAGAGAGAGAGAGAGAGAGAGAGAGAGAGAGAGAGGAAGAGAGAGAGAGAGAGAGAGATAGACAGAGAGAGAGAGAGAGAGGATGGTGGATGAAGAGATGAGGGGGCTAAGGGGAGGGAGCTGCAAGAGGAGAGGGAAAGAGAGAGAGAGAGAGAGAGAGAGAGAGAGAGAGAGAGAGAGAGAGAGAGAGTGAGAGAGAGGGGATGGCGGGTGGAAGGGCCTGAGCAGGCCACGGGGGGAAAGATGCGGGGGGAGTAGGCGCTGCGGGAGGGAGAGAGAGAGAGAGAGAGAGAGAGAGAGAGAGAGAGAGAGAGAGAGAGAGAGAGAGAGAGAGAGAGAGAGAGAGAGAGAGAGAGAGAGAGATAGAGAGAGAGAGAGAGAGAGAGAGACGGTGGCAAGGGGAGGGGTCTGAGGGGGCTGCGAGGGGAAAGATGCGGTGGGAGCGGGGGTGGGGGGCTGCGGGGGACAAAGAGAGAGAGAGAGAGAGAGAGAGAGAGAGAGAGAGAGAGAGAGAGAGAGAGAGAGAGAGAGAGAGAGAGAGAGAGAGAGAGGGAGAGAGAGAGAGAGAGAGAGAGAGAGAGAGAGAGAGAGAGAGAGAGGGGCTAAGGGGGATGGAGCTGTGAAAGGAGAGGGAAAGAGAGAGAGAGAGAGAGAGAGGGAGAGAGAGAGAGAGAGAGAGAGGGGATGGTGGGGGGAGGGGTCTGAGGAGGGCTGCGGGGGAAAGATGCAGGGGGAGTGGGGGGCTGTGGGGGGAGGGGAGAGAGAGAGAGAGAAGAGAGAGAGAGAGAGAGAGAGAGAGAGAGAGAGAGAGAGAGAGAGAGAGAGAGAGAGAGAGAGAGAGAGAGAGAGAGAGAGAGAGAGAGAGAGAGAGAGAGAGAGAGATGGGGGTGGGGGTGGGGGGGTTTGAGGGGGCCCTGGGGGGAAAGATGCTGGGGGAGTGGGGGTGGGGGCTACGGGAGGGGGAGAGAGAGAGAGAGAGAGAGAGAGAGAGAGAGAGAGAGAGAGAGAGAGAGAGAGAGAGAGAGAGAGAGAGAGAGGAGGGGATGGCGGGGGGAGAGATGAGGGGGCTACTGGGGAGGGAGTTGCGGGAGGATAGGGAAAGAGAGAGAGAGAGAGAGAGAGAGAGAGAGAGAGATAGAGAGACACGCTACAGACCCCCACATCACATCTTTGCACTGTCTCGGTGCAACCTTTCCCTTTATTCGCTTATTGTATAGACCAAAATAAACTGCAACACCGAATGAAATGTGGTATGTAGAGTGAATGAAGTGCTTCCCATTTGACTTAATTTATGTAATTCTTCACCCTTGAGATATTGACCAAGGGTATCCTCTTACCTTGAAAATCCTCCAGATGTACTGCTCCATGTGGTAATACTTTTACCACCTTGTATGTTCCTATCCATTTGGGTGCCAATTTGGTTGAAATTGTTGGGATCTGATGCACCAAAACCAAGGATCCTTCTTGTAATTCATTGGACCTAAGGTACCTGTCATGTAATCTTTTGCGTTCTTGTTTTACCTCAAGTTTTTACATTGCTCCTTCTCTCTATTCTTCTAATGCTACTAGTCTCCTAATGGGAGGTTCAATTCCAATGGTTTTGGCTCAAATTTTTCTTTTGATGATAAATTCAAATGGTGCTAAAGCCTCTTTTCCATACATTAAGCGATATGGACTCGCCAGTGGTTCCCCGCTTTGTAGTTCTAAAGGCCCAGATTGCACCGATCAACGCTTGTGGCCAGAAACTTTGATGATCAAAAGATAATTTGGGTAAGAACCCAATCAAAATCTTATTGGAGCTTTCTGATTGTCCATTTTCCCTTGGATAGTAAGCACAAGACTTTTTATGGAAGATCTTGTACCTCTCAAGTATAAATTGGAGCAATTGATTCACAAAATGTGTGCCTCTATCACTAGTGATTTCCAGTGTGCAACCAAATCTTGAGAAAATACATTTATACAGAAAATTAGCTACTGTTAAAGCCATGCATTCCACAGTAGCTTTAGCCTCTATCCATTTAGTTGCATAACACGTGGCCATCAAAATATACTTCTTACCCCCAGGTTGTTGAGTTGGACTAATTGGTCCTATGAAATCACGACCCCATCGTTCAAATGGTAACCATCACGTAGATAGGACTAATGGTTGGAAATTCAATCTGGTTGGCGTAGGAGCACATCTTTGGCAAATGTGGCATTCTTTAGCAAACTTGATCTCATCCTTGTAGATATGAGGCCACCATAGTCCTTTGTGGATGATTCTGTGAGCCAAATCTTCTCCTTTTAGATGTCCTTCATTGTGTGCTTCCTCAAGCAAAAGGTTTACCTGCTCTGGATAAACACACTTTCTCAAGATATCATCCTGACAATATCTATATAAATTCCCATTTATGAGGGAGTATGCCTTGGTTTTAAGGAGTAATCTTCTCTTTTCTATAGGTGTCAAATGCTCTAGGAGTTTCCCAGTAGTAAGAAAATTGAGAATTCCATCATACCAATCAGTCTGAGTTGCTACTAGGAAGAGATTACTATCCACCAATTCATCGTTAATACCTGTTGCCTTCTCGCTCATTGCAGTCCTTGAAACTTGATCTACCATGTAGTGCTTTCTTCCTGGCTTAATATGAATATCAAAACAGGAGTAACCATCTCCAAACCCTTCCAGCTACTCTAGGCTTGTTTATCAAGTACTTCAAGGGCTGATGGTCAGATATGACTATAAAATGTACACGGAGAAGGTAATGCTGAAACTTCTGGAGAGAAAATAGAATAGCCAAGCCTTCCCTTTCGGTCGTATTGTAGTTCCTTTCTGCCTTGGTAAGTAGTCTGCTAGCATAGGAGATAGGTCTATCAACCTTGTTGATGATGGTTGAGCTAGAACTGCACCAACAGCATGAAGACTGGCATCTCTATGCACATGAAACTCCAATGACCAGTTAGGAACACTTAAAAGTGGAGGAGTACATAACCTCAATTTTAGTTCACAAAATGCTTTCTCAACTTCAGGACTCCATAAGAAAGGGACCTTTTTACTGGTAAGCCTTGATAAGGGCTTAGCTATTTCTGAATTCATTCGTATAAATCTTCTATGGTATCCTGCATGGCCCAAAAAACTTTGCACTTCCTTTGGGCTTTGTGGAATAGGCATGGAAAGAATAGTAGAAAACCTTTGCAGGATCCACCGTTATCCCTTCAATAGATACTATGTGACCAAAAAGAGTGCCCTTAGTGACCAAAAAGTGACATTTAGCCGGATTTAACTTCAAGCCTGTTCTGAGACATTGCTCAAAGATTTCCTTTAGATTTTCCAAATGTTCATGGAAATCTTGAACTGGTGCTCTTCTATGTGTGCCTGAAAACACTGAAAAGTCATCCATGAAAATGAGCAAAAACGTTGTTAACCACTTGCCCAATATCAGATACATTGTTCTATTAAATGAAGCTGGTGCATTTTTTAATCCAAAAGCCATGCGGGTATAGACATAAGTGCCCCATGGAGTGACAAAGGCTATCTTGTTCCTATCATCAGGATGGATCACTATCTGATTGTAGCCACTAATACCATCTAGAAAGCTATACAAAGTGTGTTCAGCTACTTCCTCAAGTACTTGCTCTGTGAAGGGTTGAGGGAATCCATCTTGAACAGTTACCTTATTCAAGGCACGAAAATCAACATTGACTCTTATTTTTCCACCATTTTTTTGGGTACAATAACCATAGAAGAAAGCCACCTGGAATATTCTACTAGAACAATTATACCTGCTTCTTCTAGTTTTCTAATTTCCAACTTTACCACCTCTGCATACTTTAGATTGACTCGATACGGCCGACTTCTTGCAGGCACGGCTCCCTCAACTAAGGGCATCCGGTGTAATCCAAGCTCCTTCGGTATTCGTGTTAGATCTTTGTAGGACCATGGGATGACATTTTTGTACGCAAAAAGTAAAGAAGTTACCTTCTGTAGTAAAGCGGAATAATGCCATAGCCAAGAGGGCAAGTGGACTAATTGAGGGTTCTCTTCATCTCCTAGATTTACTTCTTGAACCAGTGTTTCAGGACTAGTCTTGCTTGAGAAATCATCTCCATTGTATGCAAGAGTGGACTTTAGCTTATATTTTGCAATATGTTCTCTGGTCCATCCTTGAGGTATATCGAAAAAGGGGAGATCTTCTCTGCATTCAAGCTCATAACTTCCCTTCCCTGATACTTCTATATTTGTTGCCCCTTCAAAGTTTGTATTCTCCTGCAAACTCTCATTCTCCAAATCCTTGTGAACATCATGACCTTTTCCTCCCACTCCTTCATCTGCAAGTTCTTCCTCTATTTCATTGATTTTCACTATGCAACACTCTGCACTTTCCATCATCCAATTCAATAATGTATCTTCTTCTTGGGGTAAAGAGGGAATTACCTCAGTGTCCACAGTATACCCAGTAGTTTTTCCTGAGTGGAATCCTTCTTCCAAATGTAGTTGCAGTTGGATATTGGTGTTTGTTGAAATCCACAATTTGTTTTTCCCCCAATCTTGTAAAGCTTTTGCTTGCCTCAGCCAAGGTCTTCTTAGGAGTAAAGGGTAAGAAGTCTCATGTGGAAGTGCAATAACAAGAAAATCTAGAACAAAGTGACAACCTTGTACTATCATCAGTACCATTTCAAATGCCGACTGGTGCAACTCGATGTTGATCTGCTAGTGTAACAGTGAATGGTGCCATCTTGGTGGGGTTCAAATTCAATTTCTTCATTGTGAAATCTGGCATCAAATGGATGCCACAACCTCCATCTATGATCACACCTGTGAGAGCTTCATCCTTTACAAAAATAGATAACCTTGAGCTTTGGTAGTCTGCCAGGGGTGTAGGGGGGAAATCAACCATGTAACCATCTATGCTAGGTGACTGGCTCAGGTGAGTAGAGTGTATAATCTTTAATAAGTCACTCCTTATTTTTGAATCCATCTTTATGAGTTCGTACAGACTAACCTTATGATGAATACCTTTCAAGATATGCTTAATGTTTACCATATGTGTGTTTTCTTGCAGACTTATTCGTTGGTCCTTTAGTGAAGTAGCCATTCTTTCATAAGCTCCTTCAATATTTGTTTGGCCCTTCCATCCAACCTTCTTTTCCTCCTCCTTATCTTGGAGTCCTTCTTGTTCCTCTCTACGGGTTGTTGCCGCTTGTCTGGCTCTAGTCATCATGGGCATTGAAGAAGATGAAACAGCATAAGATTGAGTGGTCATACCTTTGTCGGGATGAAATCCCGCAGGGAGTGTGCATTTATTTTTTTTCAAAGTTGATTGATTTTATGCGTTTTCTGTGACGTTTTGATCCAGAGAGGGGTATATTTTGTACTTGTTTTGGCTGATTTGTTTGCTTCTGTGATACGAAACCATGTGATTTTGTAAATAGTCCATGAAACTAAGTTTAGCCCCATGGAAACCCTAGGTTGGAACCTTACTTTTGTCATTTACCATAAGTCTAACCCTTGGAATTTATTTAATTTGTGTATAAAGTGTGAAAGCAAACCTTAGTTTAAGAAAAATAAAAAGAGAAAAAAGAAAAAGAACCAAAAATAGAAAAAGAAAAATTGAAAAACAAACAGAGGAAAAACCAAAAATAGAATTAAGAGATGGGATTTTCCAAAAATAGTAAATGAACATGCAAGGTGATCTCAAAATAGAAATTTAGATAAGGAGGTTAGAAGATTCTAGAGAAGTCTAAGAGAGGGGGAAACCTATAAATAGATGTCCAGACATCTTTTATTCCCCCCCGTCGAACTTTTTGGTGGATCTTTCCTCCAGGTCCAGGTTGCAGTTGATTATGTTAGAGATTATATGAAGACCAAAGAAAAGTAGAGACCCCGTGGATCTCTTGTGGAATGCTTCTCCAAGTTGGGCTGATCGATGATTTCAGAGGTTTATATGAAGTGAAGAATTGAAGATTGAAGCCCGAAGTAAAAAGTACAACCTCGTGGATCTTCTTGGTGCATCTACTCTCCAGGTATCTGATTTTGCATGGAATATTGAAGTAAAGTGAAGTAAAACTATTGCCAAAGAAGACTTGAAGAGAAGCTTTGATTGAAGACCGAAGACCAAAAGTGAAGAAATGATCCATCCGTGAAGACTGAAGCCAAATATCCTGGGTGCCTTTTCACACTATACCGAGAGGCATATTGTATTCGGTCAATCCGCACTGCACCGGCGGCATATATTTTTATTCACATGTTCTACACTGTAGCAGATTTTTTGTATCACGGACCCACACTGTAGCGGGCATCATTGTATTACCGAGATTTGATTGGACGGCTTGGGTTACATTTTCATCGTATCATTGAGCTTTGTCTGCGTTGCGTGTATTACTGCGGTATCCTTCCATCATATCATTGAGCTTGTTTGCACACCAATCCAATGCATTTCGTGTACGGTGTATGGTCGCTGTACCTGGATTCTTTTGCCCCCGATGCCTACGGTCTCATGCGTATGCACACACGTCTTGTCACTTCCGAGGGGCAAGGGCCGTACGAGGATCGCACACGCTCCAGAGAGTGAGAGGGCAAGGCGCCCAGCACACAGATACCGCTCGCTCGACAGCGGGAACGACACACACCAGTGGGGCCTGATCCAACCCCAACGCCGACTTCCTTCTCATTTGCTCGACCTCCTTCTTCCCGACAATTGAACCCGACGTGAAGCGAGGCGGTTGCCTGGTGATCCTCGACGCCTTACCCACTCCTTGAGAAGACAGAGAGGAACCTCGACATCGAAGAGAGACTCCAAGTACCAACATTTTTAAGTTCTTTGAATTATTGCATTGCTCCACACACTTGAATAGAAAGATTGCTTTTGACTGTCTGACTTTGATCATCCACTTTTTGCATCAGTTTTGATCATACGAGTGTGCACTTTTCCATTGAGGCATAGATTAAGAATCCACTTCTCAGCTTAGATCATAAGAAGAGGAAAACAAAAATGAATAAAATGAGTGAGGAACAGTTTAAGAAATACGAAGAGCGATTTAAGGAAATATAATTTAACACAAATGAATCTATAAAATCAAAATTTAGTATTGTGATGACCCTAATGCAAACTATAAATGCAATATCAGATACTATTCAGCTAATCGGCATTAGTATTAAAGATGTAAAGAAGGAAATGGATTATGAGATTTTTGAATTCAACAATAAGGTTGACTTGTTGACAAACCAAGTTAAGAACCTACAAGTATCGAAGTGTGAACATGAACATGTGGTAAAGATCCAAGGAATATCTGTACAAAAAGAGTCATTAGGTCTTAGGAGATCCATGCCTAGAGTGATACCTAGAAGATCAAGTTTGGCTGAGAAGAGACCTATACGTTGCTTTTGGTGTGATTAGTTTGGACATATGTTTTGGGATTTCATGGCATATGAAAGTGCATGCAGAAAGAAACTGATAAGTGAATATCAAGGAAAAAATTGTAAATATTAAGAGGAAATACCTTTGCATTTAAATGTAGGAAAAGGTGCGATGAAAAAATATTTTGAAGAGACTAAGACTGGATCAAAGATAATTCAAAAGATGTGGAGACCAAAAAGGCATGAAATTAATAGATCTCATGAACAAAAGAGTATGATATCTATTGAAAATCAAGAAAAACCTATTGAAGAAACCAAAGGTAGACACATAAAAGTCGAAAAACAAAAAATTGAGCAGATATTAAAAGAGCAAATAGAAATAGATCATAAAGGAAAGTCTGATAGAGAAATTCAAGAGAAATCAAAGAAAGATCAAGATGTATATGTATCATTTTATCCGAACCTTTTAACTAATGAGAATCTATTTGATCAAGAGAAAATTGCAAAATTACAATCTCAATTAAACTTTGACAAACAAATTGACCTAGAAAAGAGTAAAGAAGAGACTCAAGAATATATAAAATCTCATAAACAAGTTAACAAAGCAGAAAAAGAGTTGCTTGATGATATTATTGCGCAAATTGAGGGGAATGTAAAGGCGACTTCAAAGTCTTCTAAGATGTCAAAAAAGAACAAGAGAAGTAGAAACCTAAATTTCCAAGATATATTTGCAAATATTGAATGATTATTGAAGAAGAATCATAATGCAACATAGTAAAATGATCATTGATGATGATGATGTAATATGATGATTGAAAGAGGATGATTAATGATGATTAATGATGATGAAAGATGCAAGATAATGAACATTTATGATGCTAAAAATGATTAATGATTGATGATGATGATGGTTTAGATGATTGATAATAATTGATGATGATGAAAGATGGAAGATGGTTATCATTAATGAAAATTATGATTGATGAATGATAATGATTTATGATTGATAAAAATGATTAATGATTGATTGATGATGATTTATGATTGATGGTCTATGATGATGATGAATGATAATGGTTGACGATGATTATGATGATGATGATACTAGATGATACTAATGACACTGAGGCTTGTTGATGTGTAAAACACCACAAGAAATGAATTAATGTGACACTAGAACACCTCTATGGTCACCATTAACTCATGGCCACTCAAAACTTTGAGAAATGATAGCCAAAACCAAGAACTTTACTTCTTCACATTTTTCCAATCACTAAAATGACATACCTTCAGTATTTTGCTAATTTCGCCTAGCTCAAATATTATTTCTCCAAGATCTTTTAGTGGACAAAACTAGAAGAGTAGAGCTTTCCAGCAAGCTATCATATGCAAGAAAGCAATCTCTAGAACTCAAGTTATGGCCTTCACATGATGACCTTGTATGACTTGCCAAAACTGGAAATTTTGCCTCCTTTAGTAAATTTCACTATCTAAAAATGAAAATTCGATGCCTAGCATCGACTTGCAACCAAAAGTCAATGCCCGGCATTGACTTTGAGCTTTTTCAGCCACTTTTTCAGCACCAGAATTACCCCCTTGAACACACACATGAACAAGACCACTTTTATGTGGGAAGTTGATGCCAAGCATCGACTTTATGTTGAAACGCGATGCCAAGCATCGAGTTGCTCCACAAACCTCATGTTTTTAAGAAGTTCTAGCAGTACATAACACTCAGAGAATAAAACACTCACTTATCAACACAAACTCGATGCCAGGCATCGACTTGCTCGGAAAACTTCAACTTTTGAAATCATTTCACAGAAGACAAGCATGGAGATGATGGAGAGAGTCTCATACACAGAACTTTAACTATTTCTTCTCATAACTATGAAAAACTCAGAAGTTTACATATGCTTTCTCACTCAAAGAAGCCCGACTATACTCAGTCGTACAAAATGAACTCCTTCTTACATTCTATCACTCTCTTCCACTTCTTCTCTCATCGCGTCAGTTGATACAAATTAACTTATATAGATTTTCTCATTCTCGCGACTTTTAAGAAACTTCTAGAACTGAAGTGAACTAACTTTACAAATATAATACACTTGTGAATTTGTCCCTTCACATAGGCATGTAGTTTTATTCTAAAGTTCTGATCTTCAAATGTACGTCAAATTAGTGATTGTTTCTCCAACAGCTCCCCCTTAATCACTAATTGACATGCTCTGTTTCTTCATATCATCTTTTTTTTCTTTTACTCCTGCCATGCTTTTGAATCTGCCGGTCTTCACACCATCCAAGCTCTTTGTCATTATGTATGCTTTCTCATCTTTTGTAGAAATGTACTCCACTTCAATTTCTTTCTCCATTACTTTTCTCTCAGGAAATGATAATGTATCTCTATATGTTTTGTTCTTGCATGAAATACTGGATTTGCTGCAAGATAAAGTGAACTCATAATATCTCCATGTATTGTAGGTATACCTTGATCAATGCCCAAGCTTTTGAACAATGTCTGCATCCATATGACCTCCTTAGCTGCTTCCACAAGTCCTTTGTACTCAGCTTCAGTTGATGATAATGCTACTGTATGTTGTTTCTTTGAACACCAACTTACAAGCTTATCACCAATGTATATCATGTAACCATGAGTTGATCTTCTATCGTCTTGGTTACCTGCCCAGTCTGAGTCACTATAGGCTCTCAACTTCAATCTGATGTAAAAGGATAATATAATCCTTCCTTTATAGTTCCTTTGATATATCCGAGAACTCTTTGACATGCAATCCAATGTGGGTCCTTTGGACAATGCATGAATTGTGACAAAACTCCCACTGCATAACTAAGATCACGTCTTGTTAGTGTAGCATAAATCAAACTACCCACAAGAGATTGATACTTCCTCATATCTTTGTATTCTGCACTATCATATTTACTGAGCTTGTGATTAACTTCAAGTGGAGTTGAAGCTTCTCTACAATTTTCCATATCAAACTTCTTCAATAGATTCAGAAGATACAATTCTTGTGATACATATATACCATGATCTGTATAGGTGACTTCCATTCCAAGAAACTATGATAACTTTCCTAGATCACTGATCTTGAACTCTTTCTCAAGTAATCTCTTTACCTCCTTGATTCCTTCATCTAAAGTACCTGTGATTATAATGTCATCTACATAAATGCAAATGTAGATTGTACCTTCCTCTACTCTTTTGATAAGTAGACTTGGATCTGCTTTTGAACTTTGATATCCAAGGTCATTAAGATACTTCACCAGTCTATAGTTCCATGCTCTTGGAGCTTGCTTTAGTCCATACAATGCTCTTCTCAACCTGCAAACAAAATTTGGATACCTGGAATCTATAAACCCTTGAGGTTGTTCCATGTATACCTCATCTCATATGTATCCATTCAAGAATGCATTCTTTATATCCAATTGACTTAGAGTCCATCCTTTTGAAGCTGCAATAGCCATGATTGTCCTTATAGTTGACATCTTAGCTACACGACTCAATGTCTCATCATAATCTATGCCATAGGTTTGGGCATAGCCTTTCACCACGAGTCTAGCTTTGTATCTGGCTATACTTCCATCTGCAAGCTTCTTCACTTTATAAACCCATTTATTTCCAATTATTTTCTTACCATTTGGTTTAGGAACAAGTTCCCATGTCTTGTTCTCCTCTAGTGCATTGAACTCTTCCTTCATTGCTTCTTCCCATTGCTTCTTACCTTTTGCTTCATCATAGTTCTAAGGTTCTTCATCATCTTTGACCATATATGCATAGTTCTTCTGAGTTATGTAAGAAGTATCATAAGAATACCTTTCTGGTTATCTTCTTGTCCTGCTTGACCTTCATGGTTCACATTCTTCATATGTGTCTAGATACACCTCGTCATCAAATATAGGAGCTTCTTCATTCCTTCTTATTAATCCACTTCTGGATGTACTTGCTTTCATATAGTCTTCATCTCTATTCACCTGCACAATTGATTTTCCTTTCTCACATCTTCTTACCTCTTCTTCAAATTCTTCAGCTGTATGACTTTGATCTACATATCAACTTTTCTATTCATCAAATGTAACATCTCTAGAAACAAGAAATTGTTTGGTTAAAGGATTCCACAACCTGTAACCCATCTGCTTTTCATCATAACCAATGAACACATATTTTTCTGCCTTTGGTTCAAGTTTATGTCTAAGTTATGATGGCACATAAGCATATGGAATTGATCCAAACACTCTACAATGATCTAGTGTTGGTTTCTTACCCCACCAAGCTTCATATGGAGTCATTCCATTGAGATCTACACATGGTAATCTATTCACAAGATATGTAGCTGTATTTACAGCCTCAGCCCAAAGATAATTTGGACAATTCTTCTCCTTTAGCATAGCTCTAGCAAACTCAACCAAAGTCTTGTTTCTCCTTTTTGCTACACCATTTTGTTGTGGTGTATACGTGCAAGTTATTTCTCTCTTGATACCTCCATTCCAAAGATAATCATTGAACTCTTGGGAGAAGTATTCTCCCCCTCCATCAGACCTCAGTCTTTTAAGCTTTTGACCTGTGACTCTCTCTGCATATGCATGAAAATGCTTGAAAGCTCCAAACACTTCTGATCTTTCCTTCAAAACATATAATGTTATCCATCCTGTAACATCATCAATGAAAAGAACATAGTACCTTGAGCCACTAATAGATGCTTCTTTTGTTGGTCCCCATACATCTGTATGAATGAGCTCTAGTAATCCATCATGTTTGAATCCTTTCTTTTGAAATGGTAACCTGTGTGCTTTTCCCATCTGACATGCTTCACATTTATAAACCATATGTTGATTCTGCACATTTGGTAATCCTAGTACAGATTGATTTGCAACCATAGCTTAATTCCTCTTTCATTGAAATGACCTAATCTCTTATGCTAGAGATCAAGTTGTGTAATCACTCCTTCACCATGTGTGAGCAAAGCTTGACCAATGTTCCCTTGCACTTTTAAAGTAAAGAGTCTACCTTCTTTCTTACCAGAAACAATCTGATTATGTCCATTCTCTGAATCTTCAACAAATACTCCTTAATTTGTAAACCTGACTTGAAAACCTTTTTCAACTATCTATCCCACACTAATCAAGTTTTTAGGTATTGTAGGAACATACAAAACATTGGTTAGAAAATCTGCTCCATTCTTGCATTTCACTTTTCCAATTGAATGTACACTATGTCTTGTATTATCACCTGTTTGAACACTATGACTAGAAATACCTTTTTCCAATTCTAACATCAATTCTATGTTTCCTGACAAATGATTAGAACATCCAGATTCAATGTAAAATACCTTTAGATCTTCTTTGTCTGATGTGCTAATTGAATTCATCATCAATGATGTATGACTTTCATTCTGTGTGTCATTTGCATAATTGTAGTCGGTGGTGTTGTAGGATTGATTCTGTCCCCAACTTCTTCCTGCACCTCTACCATAGCCTCCTCTTTGATTTTGTCTACCTCTTTGAAAATTACTTTGATATCTTCCACCTCGACCTCTGCTATTGTTATTTTGATTTTGGTTTGATCCTTGTTGGTTGTGCCAACAGTCATGAGCCAAATGATTACTCAATCCACAGATCCAACAAGCCTTCTTGTTGTTATTCTGATTACCTCTTCCTCTTCCAAAAGCTCTTGCTCTTCCTCTGCCTGTGCCTCTACCTCTTGCATAATAAACTTGAGAAGTTGATTCTTCTTCATCCTTTTCTTTAGCTTTATCTTCTTTCTTCTTATTCTTCATGTACATTGCATAACTTTGTCCTTTATCTCCATCTCCCTTAAAGTCTTGCTCATATGTGAGCATCAAACCAAGTAATTGATTCAAATATGGAACATAATTATTTAATGAAAGTTCTGTTGATAAGACCAAAGGTTTCCACCTTTCATCCCCTCTCAATCCTGTAAGTAACTGAGCAATCAACTTGTGATCCTCAATATCTTCATCTATGGATCCAAGACTATCTGCTAGATCCTTCATCTTAGTGACATAATCACTAATACTTTGACTTGGCTTCTTCTTGAATGTTCTAAACTCTGACCATAGACTTGCTTTCCGTGCTTTGGTAGTTCTTTGGAAATGATACTCCAATGCATTCCATATATCTTCAGATGATTCCAATCCTCTGATGTGTGGTAGCAAATGATCAGAGATTGTATTGTAGATGTAGGCTTTTGCACTTGCATCCTTCTTCTGCCAATGCTTTAATGCATCAAGTTCTTCTTTCTTTGGTCAGCTTTCATCTTCAAATACTGGCTTCTCTTCTTCACCTGTAACATATATCATGAGATCCTTACTCATAAGAAAGGCTTCCATTCTCATTACCCATGCGGGGTAATTATCTCTCTCTAGTTTGTCAATGGAGATATGATCTGCCATACTCCTTCCCTTCTGCTGCAACTTGTGAGCTTAAAGGATAAAGGATAATACCTTTTGAAGTTCTTTCTGTATGAGGATACTTTGAAAGTAATCTTTTGATGCCTTGTTTCTTCAAATGCTTCACCTTTGAAACTTTAATGGAAAACTTTCCAAAACTTCTCGTACCTTTGCTGCCTTCTGCTCTTTAGGACCTTTCTACTCTGATACCAATTGTTGATGTGTAAAACACCACAACAAATGAATTAATGTGACACTAGAACACCTCTATGGTCACCATTAACTCATTGCCACTCAAAACTTTGAGAAATGATAGCCAAAACCAAGAACTTTACTTCTTCAGATTTTTCCAGTCACTGAGATGACATACCTTCAGTATTTTGCTTATTTCTCCTAGCTCAAATATTATTTCTCCAAGAGCTTTTAGTGGATGAAACTAGAAGAGTAGAGCTTTCCAAGAAGCTATGATATGAAAGAAAGAGCTCTCTAGACCTCAAGTTATGGCCTTCACAAGATGCCCTGTATGAGTTGCCAAAACTAGAAATTTTGCCTCCTTTAGTAAATTTCGCTGTCTAAAAATGAAAATTCGATGCCTAGCATCTACTTGCAACCAAAAGTCAATGCCGGGCATCGACTTTGAGCTTTTTTAGCCACTTTTCTAGCACCAAAATTACCCCCTAGAACACACACATGAACAAGACCACTTTTATGTGGGAAGTCGATGCCAGGCATCGACTTTATGTTGAAACTCGATGCCAGGCATCAAGTTGCTCCTCAAACCTCATGTTTTTAAGAAGTTCTAGCAGTACATAACACTCAGAGAATAAAACACTCACTTAACAACACAAACTCGATGCCAGGCATCGACTTGCTTGGAAAACTTCAACTTTTGAAATCATTTCACAGAAGACAAGCATGGAGATGAT
This sequence comes from Ceratopteris richardii, assembly GCA_020310875.1. Taxonomy (NCBI): domain Eukaryota; kingdom Viridiplantae; phylum Streptophyta; class Polypodiopsida; order Polypodiales; family Pteridaceae; genus Ceratopteris; species Ceratopteris richardii. Next base: position 80,907,079 of record CM035411.1, read on the forward strand.
GGAGAGAGTCTCATACACAGAACTTTAACTATTTCTTCTCATAACTATGAAAAACTCAGAAGTTTACAGATGCTCTCTCACTCAGAGAAGCCCGACTATACTCAATCGTACAAAATGAACTCCTTCTCACATTCTATCACTCTCTTCCACTTCTTCTCTCATCGCCTCAGTTGATACAAACTAACTTATATAGATTTTCTCATTCTCGTGACTTTTTAAAAACTTCTAGAACTGAAGTGATCTAACTTTACAAATATAATACACTTGTGAATTTGTCCCTTCACATAGGCATGTAGTTTTATTCTAAAGTTTTGATCTTCAAATGTATGTCCAATTAGTGATTGTTTCTCCAGCAAGGCTGATGTTGATGAGGAATGATAGATCATGAAGATGAAGAAAAGCTGGATCAATCAATAATGAAGATAAAATGATCAAGTGAAATGTTTCCGATTTGAGTTCTGTTTTCAGTTTTTGATATAGCATATGCATTGCATGTATGTGTATTGTAGAGATATGTATGAATTTATGAAAATCATGTAGAATGAAGATAGCAAATATTTGTTATGGGTTTGCATGAAGCATGAGTGATTAGGAATGATATTAATGGAATGAGTTAGCATACTAGAGACTCTTGAAAGTGAAAGCTTGGGAATGTGATGGCATGCTTAGACTGAGTACATGTATATACCGATTGATTTGAACGCTTAGTGAGTGGGACTCTTTGGGTCCTACTACTCATTTCTTACGAGATCTTACCTCCGTATGGATCATGATTTATGAAAAACCTTCATACTCAAGCCAGCCTATATGTGTGTGCATGTTGTTAGTGTGCTACCATGGGCTAGTAGGCGGGTGGAACCACCTTGGTCGGGTGATCAAGGCCACGAGCTGTAGCTAGTTTTGTGGTAGGCCTGACCTATTTGTTTTCATGCACCTGCATGGGTCGGTAGGCAGGTGGAGTCACTCTGGCCGGGTGGTCAGAGCCATGAGCAGACGTCGATTTCATGTAGGGCTGACGTTGTATATATCATGCGCTATGTCAGATCAACAGATAGGTGGGGTAAACTTGGCCAGGCGGACAAGTCCATGAGTCGCACCTGATTTTGACATAGGCCGATTTGTGAAATAAAGATAAAAAGAATAAATGCTAAGCTGAGATGAAGTGAAAAAGAAAAGAAAAAGAAAAAGGAAAATGAAAAAGGAAAAGAAAAAGAAAAAATTTGAGGGAGAGTTGGATAGTAGGGAATAAATAGTGGGAAACAGGGCATATTCTATAAACTGAGTTAGTAGAAACATAAGTATATGCTAGTACTTAGAATGAGTTGTTAGATCTGAAACAGTTGACCAAACAGGAGATCTAGAAAGCCAACGGTTTATTCATGTGATTACTTGTCAGATTGCAGACACAGAAACATAGTATGATGTTTGTAAAGCTTGAATCTACATAATTTTCTAAAATTTGTACTAATCTTTATAACATTGCATGAACTGCATGAGATCAGGCTTTGATTTTTGAGAAGAAAAGCATTAAAAAGTAAAAAGTGTTTCAAAAGAACCGTGATACTCTTCTGTTGAATCTTGTAGGTTGGCCCATTGGGACGATGTGCAGGTTTAGCGGGGGCAAATGTCAGGATGAAATCCCTCAAGGAGTGTGCATTGATTTTTTTTCAAAGTTGATTAATTTTATGAGTTTTGTGTGATGTTTTGATCGAGAGAGGGGTATATTTTGTACTTGTTTTGGCTGATTTGTTTGCTCGTGATACGAAACCATGTGATTTTTGTAAATAGTCCATGAAACTAAGTCTAGCCCCATGGAAACCCTAGGTTGGAACCTTAGTTTTGTCATTTACCATAAGTCTAGCCCTTGGAATTTATTTAATTTGTGTATAAAGTGTGAAAGAAAACCTAAGTTTAAGAAAAATAAAAAGAGAAAAAGAAAAAGAACCAAAAATAGAAAAAGAAAAATTGAAAAATAAAAACAGGAGAAACCAAAAATAGAATTAAGAGATGGGATTTTCCAAAAATAGTAAATGAACATGCAAGGTGATCTCAAAATAGAAACTTAGATAAGGAGGTTAGAAGATTCTAGAGAAGTCTAAGAGAGGGGGAAACCTATAAATAGGTGTCCAAAAATCTTTTATTTCCCGCCGTCAAACTTCTTGGTGGATCTTTCCTCCAGGTCTAGGTTGCAGTTCATTATGTCAGAGATTATATGAAGACCAAAGAAAAGTAGAGACCCCGTGGATCTCTTGTGGAACGCTTCTCCAGGTTGGGCTGATATATGATTTCAGAGGTTTATATGAAGTGAAGAATTGAAGATTGAAGCCCGAAGTAAAGAGTACAACCTCGTGGATCTTCTTGGTGCATCTACTCTCCAGGTATCTGATTTTGCATGGACTATTGAACTAAAGTGAAGTAAAACTATTGGCGAAGAAGAATTGAAGAGAAGCTTTGATTGAAGACTGAAGACCCAAAGTGAAGAAAAGATCCATCCGCGAAGGTTGAAGCCAAAGATCATAGGCGCCTTTTCACACTGTAGCGAGAGGCATATTGTATTCGGCCGATCCACACTGTAGCGGTGGCTATTATTTGTATTCACCTGTTCCGCACTGTAGTGGATTTTTTGTATCACGAACCCGCACTGTAGCGGGCATCACTGTATTACCGAGATTTGATTGGAAGACTTGGGTTACATTTTCATCGTATCATTGAGCTTCGTCTGCATTCCGTGTACTAGTGCGGTATCCTTCCATCATATCATTGAGCTTGTTTGCACACCATTCCGACACGTTCCGTGTACTGTGTATGATCGCTCTACCTGGATTCTTTTGCCCCCGACGCCTACGGTCTCACGCGTACGCATGCACATCTCGTCACTTGCGAGGGGCAGGGGCCATACAAGGATCCCACACACTCCAGAGAGTGAGAGGGTGAGGTGCCCAGCGCACAGATGCCGCTCGCAGGACAACGGGAATGGCACACACCAGTGGGGCTTGATCCAACCCCAATGCTGAATTCTTTCCCGTTCGCTCGACCTCCTTGTTCCGGACACCTTCCACTTGTGGGGAGACTGCAATCATGTGAATTGGAGCAGGGCCGCTTCTTCGGCAATATTTGGTATAGTGATCCTTGGCCTCTAGACAATGCTCATAACGAGGTGCATCTTCTGGAAGGGAACACCTTTTTTTGTCTATTAGGTGCATTTGAAGTACTAGCATAATATGAATCCAGAGCTTGAGGGTTACCTTGTTGCTATGTACCCTTGAGGTAGTAACAGTCTCTAGCTTCATGGCGGTCTTTTCCACAAAATTGATAGCTTACCCTGTTAGGACAATTAGCGTTGGAATGTCCATTGTTGTTACATATTTTACTTCAAATCTGCCTTCTTATATCTTGAGTGATCCGCAAATCTTCTAACTCGAGGTGAAGTTGGGCTACTTCATCATGAGTGGAACGTAGCGGTGGCAAGATCTTCTCTTCTTGGTGATTTTGTTGCATTCTCAATGCCTCCAATTCTTTCCTCAGTTGCCCAATAGGGTCTAGTTCTGCTCCATAATTTGGTTGTGTTTCCCCTTTGAAATGTTTCCTAGCTTCTTCAATGCGTGATGTTGCTGCAACAAAATCATTAAGGGTTGCATCCAATCTTAGAGACTCAGGGAGCTTCTGTTGAGATGACCTAGGCAGAGCTTTTTCTATTTCATTCTTAACCAAGAAATCACATGGAGTATGTGGCAGACGTGCAACAAGTGCTTTTGTCCTAGTGTGAAGTTCATGAAAGGATCCACCTAATCTTAGCCTTAGGTTCTCTAGCTGATCTAGAGTTCTATCTGAGGAGCTGCTTGGACGAAATGTTTGTGACAATGCCATCTTTAGAGCCTCCCATGTAGCAAAATGGCCATCTACATATTGTATGTACCATTTTTCAGGAAGGCCTCCCAATGTGGATGGAAAGAGTACCAGCATTGCATCCTCTCTATTCTGTTGACCTCGTCCACGGCATAGGGAGATGAATCTCCTCACATGATCATCAGCATCCTCATAAGCTTGTCCCTAAAACGTGGGGAAGTTGATTTTTGAGTCTACAGAGTAACAGAGAGAGATCTTCCATTGCCACTGGTGTTTCCTCTGACGTATCTGAGGAGAAGTCCAATGTTCTCCTATGCTTTTCCTTTGATTGTGGTGTCCCACCCAAATCAATAGATAAATTCAAGGAGGGTAGAGGGGAGCTAGGTTCACTATTCGAAAGTATAGATGATTTTTTAAGGATCCTCTGTACACGAAGAGGCTCCTTATCTTCACGAGTATGGGTCATGTACCTACTTGCAAGCTGCAATAGGGGAGAAAAAAATGGAAAAGGAAATTTTACTATGCTAAGGGCCTTTCACAAAAATGCAAGCATCCCACTAGGTGTGCCAAACTGTAGAGGAGGTACTGGGGTATCTGCTTTTAATAAGAGTAGGAAATATGCACTTCCAATACTTTGCCTACTCAAGGGAGGTTCTCCTTAGGGAAGTACACCCTTTCACATTTCTGTGAACAGGCAGATCGCAATAATTGCATAGTAATGTAGACACTCAGAGAGAAGATCAATAACAATGGCAATAGTGAAGGATGAAATCACTCCTTAGCTCACCAATAATTACAATATAGGCACAAGAAATGCTCTAAAGTGATGCTCTGGGTTAACATGCCATTACAGAACTAAACAACATCAATACAAGAGAAAAATCCAATACAATGATCATAACTAGATGAAGAATCGCACTGATCGGTACACAAATATGAAGACGTGCTCCACGAATGACAAACTCAACCACTAACTCACACCATAGGACAAAATCAAGCCACTCCCTCACACTATAGTGCTACTAGCCCTCCACTCGAAAGCCCACGCTTTGTATCCTCACCACAGAGTGACTTCCTACAGAACGCTTGTAGCCACAGAGTGCAAAGAGAGGACCAAAAGAGATGCTAGAATCAACTTTGTACGTATCTCTCTGTGTTCAATGAGTACAAGTCCATTGCTTTTATAGGCTCCACTAGGCCAAGAGGGCCTTGCCGATTCCTCACGTCCACTAAATATGCACCAATTGATTGCCCCAAAATTGGAGGGGTAAATCAAGTATGGTACTGGCCACCAGCTCTGAAGTAGATCCTCAAAAATAGGCAGTCGTCACGAATAGTTGGTGGCCATAGTCATTTCTCCATTTTCACTTTTACCACTTACACTTTCACTCCCACTTTTGCATGCAAGCTGAGATCGTCATTATGTGCCACCCGTGATATTGGAATGACCTATTGAGTGTGAGAGTTGGTGGGTGGTGTGGATGGGGGAATTAGGGACGATGGGATGCAGGGTTGATTTTAACCCCACCAATCCAAAAGCCCAATGAATTCCTTAATTGGAAGAGTCATCTTCTTCATGCTCGAAAAGGATCCACGTAACATCATCAGAAGATGAAGAACTTTTGCCAAAGCATGTACGATATGAAAGGCATGATGAGGGAGTTGATTCATGTCCTTGGTTATCTTATGCCTTTGGTCATCTAACACGTGAGGAGCCAAATGAATTCTCTTGGGAGAGTCATCTGAACTTTATCAAGCATAAGTGTGGAGAGAGGATGGGGGCGGAGGTGGAGGGGATGGAGGGGGGGGGGGCGATGGAGGAGAAGGAGATGGAGGGGAAGGGGGAGATGGTGGTGGAGGTGGAGAAGGAGGAGGGGGAGATGGTGGTGGAGATGGAGGACAGGGAGATGGTGGTGAGCGGGTGGCTATGGGGGTTGAGAGGAGAAGTATGAGAGGGTGGCGGGATGGAAGCGGAGGAGGTGGAGGGGAGGAGATGGTGGAGGTGGAGGCGGAGTGGGAGGTGGAGATGGTGGTGGAGATGGTGGAGGGAAATGGGTGGGGGCCATGGGGGAGGGAGGGAAGGAGAGAGAGAGAGAGAGAGAGAGAGAGAGAGAGAGAGAGAGAGAGAGAGAGAGATACAATGAGAGGGAGAGATAAAGAGAGAGAGAGAGAGAGAGATTTGATGGATGAAACCATTGGGCTGCCAAAATGGTCCATTCAGTTAATCTCTTTCAAAGAGGAATTGTGCAATTGTAGCTCTTGTCACATCATAAAAGTGAGATAAGGAGAGAGATGTTGCTACCTCTCAGGCCGATAGCAAGTAGGTTCTCTTAGAGCTGATGATAGAGAGTCACTCTGAGGCACACATTTCAATCTTTCATCACCTTGCAGAAGCTAGAATGTTTGATTGTTGATCTGTTCAGTCATAGATGATCATAAGGCTACCGCACTTAGCTTGGTGTTGCTGATGGATACAAAGATGTGGAATAGCATGGTTTCTCCAATGGCATCTGTTGCAACTCACCATGGCGCAACGCGTGCAAGATAGTGATGAGAGAGAGAGAGGGAGAGGGGATGGCGGAGGGAGAGATGAAGGGGTAGTGGGTGAGGGAGCTACGGGAGGAGAGGGAGAGAGAGAGAGAGAGAAAGAGAGAGAGAGAGAGAGAGAGAGAGAGAGAGAGAGAGAGAGAGAGAGAGAGAGAGAGATGGTGGTGGGGGGAGGGGTCTGAAGGGGTTGTGGGGGGAAAGATGTAGGGGGAGTGGGGGTGGGGGCTGTGAGGGAGGGAGGGAGAGAGACAGAGAGAGAGAGAGAGAGGAGAGGGAGAGGGGATGGCGGGGGGAGAGATGAGGGGGCTACGAGGAAGGGACCTATGGGGGGCGAGAGAGAGAGAGAGAGAGAGAGAGAGAGAGAGAGAGAGAGAGAGAGAGAGAGAGAGAGAGAGAGAGAGAGAGAGAGACAGAGAGAGGGAGAGGATGGCAGGGGGAGGGGTCTGAGGGGACCGTGGGGGAAAGATGTGAGGGGAGTGGGGGTGGGGGGTTGCGGGGGGAGAGAGAGAGAGAGAGAGAGAGAGAGAGAGAGAGAGAGAGAGAGAGAGAGAGAGAGAGAGAGAGAGAGAGAGAGAGAGAGAGAGAGAGAGAGAGAGAGAGAGAGAGAGAGAGAGAGAGAGAGAGAGAGAGAGAGAGAGAGAGATAGAGAGAGAGAGTGATAGAGAGAGAGGCATGGCGGGGGGAGAGATGAGGGGGCTATGGGGGAGGTAGCTATGGGAGGGGAGAGAGAGAGAGCTAGAGAGAGAGAGAGGGACGCGCTATAGTGGACTAGTGAGAGCATAGTTCCTAGATTCAATTTTAATTTTCACTTCCACTCTAGGATAGGCTCATAAACCCAATTTCTCTTTCTTTGTTCACCCTTAGTGGAGTGTGTGAGTGACTTAGAGTTAGTTTTATGAGTCTTAGACTTCTTTAGAAACACATTAGGACCCTGGAAAGACATAAAATCAATGAAGTGGAACCTATCCTCTAATGTGTCACATTCCGTTGAACTGCCATGGTGAGAGGGTCGTTCAGACCACCTTTGACCAGTAGAGTGCTTAGCTTGACGTTTCATAACATACATGTATATGTATGTCATAACAATATCTTCTACTTCATGTCTCTTATCTCTTGTCTCTTAGTCTCTTATTTGTTTTTACATGTCTCCTTCTATCTCTTTCTATGTGTGAGATGGATCTGCAATCTTGTGTTAAACCAATGAGGATGATCCATTGAGATTGAGAGAAATTTTTTTTTTTCATTCATACATCATGAACCACATGCATTCATACCACCCACAAAAACCCAAGCATATCTTTCAGTTTTGAAAGTGTATAAGAAGCTCCATTCTAGGACCATTCTTCATTTCAAAATTGATTCATGTGTGTGGTTTTTTTTTTGTTCTCATGATGCATACATCCACAAGGACCCATGCATATGAATTAAATTTTGAAAGTGTATAAGAATCTCCATTCTTGGAACATTCTTCCTTTCAAAATTGATTCATGTATGTGGTTTTCCTTTACGTTATTATCATGCATACATCCATATGTTTCCCCTTCTCATAATCAAATCATGATATCTCTCCTCTCCGTACCCAACTTCATCTTCACCTTCACATCTTTTTATCACATAAACCTTCCAACATTGAGTAGCTTCATAGACTCTGTGTGTGCCACGATTGGATCCGATCCACCCGGGTTGTGATCACCTCCACAATGAAATCATTTGAACCTTACATGAAAGAGCCTATTTCTGTGTATGTGTTTGCTACTAAGGTTGTAAATTTTTTTTGTAAATTTTGACAAGATCTTAGAGATTACTTGGAGTTTGTGTTAAGGCTCTTCATGGATCTATCGAATGGAGAAAAAGAAGTTCTAATTATTTTTTTGGACCTCAAATTCTATTTTCTTTGCTAATACATATGCATAGGATAATGGATCCTAATTTTAAAGAAATGCTTTACGATGTGGAATCACAAGTACTTTCATCTATTGATAAAAATTTTGACTGAAAATTTAAATCAGTGAACTCATTTCTCTCAATATAAATTCATTCAATGACACAGTGTATTGAAGCCAATAAATCATTCGATGCTAAAGTTGATGTTAAGTTTCAAGTTCTAGAAGGAACCAAGTTTGAGACAAAGTTTGGAGACTTTTTCAACCATCTGAAGTTAATTACAGAAATTAAATGTTAGCATAAACATCAAGTACAAGTTCTAAGTATGTCTCCTGAGTTTGCTCAGAAAAACACAATTGCTTAACCATAGAAGATTAACTCCAACAGCTATGCGTAGAAGATCAAATAGAGTACAAGGTAGACTTGTTAGATTTTCTTTGTGTGATCAATTTACTAAGGACAAGTTGAAAGTATGTCTACTCAATCTGTTGAAACAAAATCTTTACCTAACCATAGAAGATCCTTTCCTAAAGCTATACATAGAAGATCAAATCGAGTCCAAGGTAAACGTATTAGATGTTTTTTAGGTAATAAATTTCTTCATATGTATGGAAAGTTTATTGCATATGAGAACACATGTACACATATGTTGGTACTTGAAAAAAAAAAGGGAAATATTTAATTACTATGAACATTCACATTTGCACTTGAAGTTACGTAGAAGCGGGATGACAGTGTGTTTTTATCAAACAAGAAATAATCGAAGATCATATAATAGATATAAAAAGCAATGGACACCAAAGAAACATAAAAAGACCCAATCAAACGATTACAAAAGTACATTTGAAAAACATGAAGCATCCATATAAGAGAAGAACAAGATGAAAATTTACATGTGGATACATAGAACCTTGAGAATGTTTGAATAAACAATTAGAAGTAGATATAGAATGTCATGCAATGTCAATAAAAGCAGAAAATATAGATGCTATTTCTATACATCTACTACTTGATTGAAATTCTTTGGATAATGACTTTTTTTCTTGCAAAGGTAAAAAGCATTTGAGCTCAATAGGATCCTGATAAATTAAATAGTCGAAATGAAAATAAAAAAGAGAATTATGATAATATAAGTTCAAACAATGGCCAAGACGTTGACTTAAATCATGATCTTGAAGAGTTAGCAAAAGAGTCAAGAATAGTTGGGAAAATCATAAGACAGATTAAGACCAATTTGAATAACTATCTAGAACCTTTAGAAACATTGAACAAGAAGAATAGTAAGTTAGCATTGCATGAAATTTTTGGTGAAAAGAAGAGTATTCTTCTATCTTTTCAAGATGTTGCTAATATGTTTTGAAAAGGCCTTTTTTTTCATAAATGTTAGTGATGAAGATGAAACATACTTAGCTATCACTACAAGGAATATGGGCATATAGCAACGGTTGGGGCGACACAATTTTGTCGCTACAAAATTGCAAAATGCATCATAATGAGCATCACGCACGGACCGTCGATTAAACGATGAGCCAAACGATGTTTTTTGCAACTTGTGGCACGATGAGGTCTACGACGCTCTCATAGAGCATCGCTAACACGATGGTTTTAAAAAGTGTCGCATACGCGATGCTTCTTTACGTCACATAAGCAACGCTTTTTGGCGTCGCATAAGCGACGCTAAGACATGTCGCTTATGCGACGCCAACTCGACGCCAAGCATCACTTACACGACGGTCTATTGACGGAAAAAAATTAAAACATTGTAGGCTCTTCGATCGGCATTTTCACGCATCTGATCAAAGAGCTCTCCGACATTTGCAATTGCACTATGCTTATGAGCTGAAGCAAGTATATGAAGAATTGTTGTTTTGCCTAAGCTCTCTCTTATTGTCTCCCTCTGTCTCTGTTTCTCTCTTTCTACATCTTTCTCTCTTTGAATTCTCTCTCTCTCTCTCTTTATTATAGGTTCTTCAAGAAGCTAACCAAGCAAAAAGTATGGCTAACTATTGTAAGTACAATTTCTATTCTTTGTATATCATTTGATTTTTGTTATTTTCAATAGATAGCATACTCAGACTTATTGATATGCACTTATATAGTTATACATGATGAAGATGCACTTTCATAGATATACACATATACACATGCACATACACACACATATATACACACAGATACATGTGCACATACACTTACACATACACACATATACACATGCATATGCACAAACATTTCTAAAAGCACATAAAAAGACTTACATGCATGCATTATTGCATATATATATATATATATATATATATATATATATATATATATATATATATATATATATATATATATATATATATACACACACACATACACACATTAACATATACACAAATACATGTATATGCACATCCACATGCATGCACATTCACATGCATGTACATGGATGCAAATGGAAATGCATCCACATACACATGCATGTTTCATACATATACACATGCATATACATACATTATACACATATATACATATATATATATATATATATGCACATACGTACACACACATATACACATGCGCATACCTACATATACACATATACATGCACATACACACATATACACATAGAGTTACACATATACATGCACATACATATACACACATATACACATGCACATGCACATACGCATACACACATATACACTTACACATGCACATGCACATACATACATATACACACACATACACATGCACATACATACATATACACATAGAGAAGAATGCTGAATCTAAAGCTTACTTGGAATCCTGGGCTTGGTTTTATTTTACGGACGTGCTTATGCATGAACAGTAGCCACAGAATGCCTTCATTCATAAAAAAATGTTATTATGAAAGTGACAGAAAGCATATATTAGCAGCGAATTATGTGAATTATTCACAGGAGAAAATCCTATTTGAGTTAAATCATGTGCAGACAGATAAGCTTATATCTCTTTTCATGAGAAACTTGTTGAGTGTCAGTAGGCAGGTTGTGGGTTTACAATGTGGGTCCAAGTCAGGGGACAAAGGAGAAGATGTTGATGGTTGCATACAAAGGCCTTCATTCTCCTTCCTCTGGGGCTAGCCGTACTTCTTCATCACCGCTCCCGTTCTTGAACCTTGTGGCGGAGGAGCTTGCTGCTGTAATTTTTGGTTGTGACCATGCGACTTACAATGAATGCGTCACAGAGCTTCTGTTTGGTATAATTTATCTATCCTCTTAATTTCTATCACAGATATATATCTCTCCCTTTAAACCATAATGCATCATATCATAGTTTGGATTTCTCATTTTGAGATTCCACTATGCTTTCGATAGTATGGTTTTCCATGTCCTAGTCAAATGGACACCATTTCCTTCTATGCCCTTATTTCTCTCTCTCTCTCTCTCGCTCTCTCTCTCTCTCTCCCTCTCTCTCTCTCTCCCTCCCTCCATATATTACTGCATGTTCATGTGTGTGCATGTTTTTAGTATGGCTTTCATGTGAACGCAGAGAAGAATGCTGAATCTAAAGCTTACTTGGAATCCTAGGCTTGGTTTTATTTTACGGACGTGCTTATGCATGAACAGTAGCTTGATCATTAGCTTTTATGCATGTCTAGGCCCTCGAGCTTCTCATATCAGCTATGTAAAGAATGTCCGACCAGGGATGCCACTATTTTTGTTTAATTACATTGATAAAACGTTGCATGGTATTTTTGAGGCAGGCAGCTATGGAGAGATGAACATCAATGCATATGCCTGGACTGATGGGAAGTAGAAGACATAGTTTTCCACCTCAGGTTCTTTGCTTAGATTTAATAATCTCTGATAGTACATTAGGTCACTGTCTGAGACCTAGGTTTTGTTTATATGTAGGCACGTGTAGGGGTGAGATGTCAGTCTGCACCATTGATAGAAAGCATATACAAGGGAGCATTAGTAGTGAATTGTGTGAATTAATCATAGGAGAAAATACTATTTGAGTTAAATCATGTGCAGATAGATGAGCTTATATCTCTTTTCATGAGAAACTCATTGAGAGTCAGTAGACAGGTTGTGGATTTACAACGTGGGTCCGTGTCAGGGGACAAAGGAGAAGATGTTGACGGTTGTAGGCTCAAATGTTCACTAATATGTGGGCTTTTGGATGGCATGTTAAAATCAAAGCCATTGATTCTTTATGTAAAATAGAGGATTCTAGTATTGTTGCTTCTTTCAAGCAAGTATCACATGCTAGCTCAAAAGACACGAACCTTATAGATAGTGAACTTGGTTACGTAGGAACTATTGTTGGTATCTACAAAATTTCATTTCGTACATTCAAACAGGTAGAAAAAAGTTTATACTTTTTATGATAGAGTTAGTTATTTTTTTAAGCACTTAATAATGGGTTTTTGTTGTTATATATTTTTTAAGGAATATGAACTTCTTCAAGAATTTTCTTATATGTTCTGATTTCATTTGTTAAGTACATGTCTTTCAAGCCAACATTGAACCCTGTTTGGAAAACCCATTCATGCAAAACATTTTGAAGGCATGTTAGGAACTGAAGAGCACTTTCAGTCGCTTTTTGATAGAAAAGACTTGGGATGATTCCCGTATGGAAATCTGTTAACCATTTATTGCCAACAGGACACTGCAGTATCTCGCTGTCATGCAGAACTGCACTCTTTAAATATGTGTACTCTACACTAGGGGAAAAGGTCATACTTAAGACCTGTATCCCTGTCCACAAAGTAGCTTTTATACCTGGTGCCTTAATTATTGTAGGCCTAGGAGCGAGAGAGTCACAATACATATTTAACATTTGAATTTCATGTTTTAATAGCCAAAAATGATTTTCTAAAATCAAATGGCTTGAAAGGATGCCATCCTGAGATAATTTCAGTAAAGCTTGGCCTCCTTAGGTAGATATTGACTGATGACTTAAATCAACAATTCAGAAATCTCAACCTTCTCTCTCTCTCTCTCTGTCTCTCTGTCTCTCTCTCTCTCTCTCATTTCTCTCTCTCTCTCTCTCATTCTCTTCTTGCTCTCAGGTGTTAATCCGGGCACAAATGTGCCGGGAGAAATCGAACTTTTTTTTATGTGTGTATGTGTCTATGTGTGTGTATGTGTCTATGTGTGTATGTGTATGCATGCATGTATGCACATGTGTGTGTATGCATGTGTATATGTGTGTATGCATCATTATGTGTGTATGTGTCTATGTGTGTATGTTTATGTGTGTGTATATGTGTCTCTGTATGTGTATGTGTTGCAATAAAAATGCATGATTTCTTCAAGTTTAAAATAGTATTTTATCAGCTAAAGAAAAAAAAAGGGGCTAATAAACATTTTGATGATGGTATGTAACTCTATCATGGTCTTAACTGGTAACATTCCAAGTGTGAAACAGTGAAGATGTCTCTGAATCTGCAGTGCTACCCTTGTTGGATCAGTTTTCCTCTTTATTGTGTTCGAAGAAATGGCAAGCATGGATTTGTGATCTATGCCTTTCAAAGATGTGCTTGAGCATCTTAGAAGGGACTCCTAGAAACTGAGAAGGGAAAACGAATCATGATGATCGAACCTCCTAGAGTTTTCTTTGTTTTTTCTTACCTCAAAAACCAATATGTTTTAACAACACTACATTAAAATCAAAACTATAAGAAGAGACCATAATTGTCAAAGATTACCTTTAGCAATTCAATGGGATTACTATTTGTTGGTGTAGACTGGAAAAACACATAACTATAAGCTGATTCAATCAATGATGTCACGGCCAGTACACCAACAGGATCTGAACCAAGGCTAGGACTCTACGGATTCTTTGATTTTCAGTCTGCCTCTTCGATGTTCTCCAAAACTTCATAATTGAATTGTATTACATGATTGTGTGTTCGTGTCCAAACAGAACCATCATATGCTCAATACACTTCCCTTAACCCATACATACATTTTCGAAACAGTTCTCCAGGCCCCTCAGCTCCATACCCTTTTCCAAGTTTTCGAGAAGACACTAAATGATAAAGAATTGGATGGACAACTATGCCTCTCAACAACGGTTGGTATTTCCCCAAGAACACGTTGAAATTCACAAATTGCTGATCTTCTAGCACTGATTTCTTCAACTAAGCTAAGAAAATTTTCTTGGTAACAATAGTCAAGGATATCACTATGACATGGATTGATAAAAGTTCTTGGAATGAGTTCCTCTTTTCCTGACAAGACTAATCGGATCTGCCTTTCCAAGTGAGAACTCTCTGAAAAGACAATCTGCCATCATCTACAGCAATATGAACTTCTTCAAGAAGTTTTTTATATGTTCTAATTTCATCTGTTAGGTACATGTGTTTCAAGCCAACACTGAACCTTTTTTGGAAAAGCCATTCATGCAGAACATTTTGAAGGCATGTTAGGAACTGAAGAGCAGTTTCAGTCCTTTTTTTATAGCAAAGACTTGGGGCGATTCCCGTATGGCAATCTGTTAACAATTTATTGCCAACAAGACACTCCATTATCTGATTGTCATGCACAACTACACTGCCTAAATATGTGTACTCTACACTAGGGGGAAAGGTCATATTGAGGACCTCGATCCCTGTGTGAATGCATGTGTATGTGTGTGAATGCATCATTATGTGTGTATGCATATGTATGTGTGTATGCATGTGTATGTGTGTGAATGCATCATTATGTGTGTATGTGTCTATGTGTGTATGTGTGTGTGTATATGTGTGTGTATGTGTGTGCGCATCTATGTGTATGTGTGTGTGTCTATGAGTGTGTATCTATTTATGTGTGTGTATGTGTCTATGTGTGTGTATGTGTCTATGTGTGTATGTGTATGCATGTATGTATGCATAGGTGTGTGTATGTGTGTGTATGCATTATGTATGTATATGTGTGTGTATGCATTATGTATGTGCATGTATGCATGTGCATTATGTATGCATATGCATTATGTATGTGTATGTATGCATGTGCATTATGTATGCATATGTGTGTGTATGCATGTAAGTATGTATGTATGTATGCATATGCGTATGCATTATGTATGCATATGCATATGCATTATGTATGCATATGTATGCATGTATGTGTATGTGTGTGCATGTCTCTCTATGTGTGTGTGTATGCATATATGTGTGTGTATGTGTGTATGTGTGTATGTGTGTGTGTATGTGTGTGTGTATGTGTGTGTATGGGTGTATGTGTGTGTATGTGTATGTGTATATGTGTGTGCATGTGTATGCATTATGTATGTGTATGTCTGCATGTGCATTTGTATGCATATCTGTGTGTATGCATATATGTGTGTGTGCATGTATATGTGTGTGTATGCATGTATATGTGTGTGTATGCAACATTATGTGTGTATGTGTGTATATGTGTGTGTATTTCTGTGTGTATGTGTGTGTGTGTGTCTATGTGTATGTGTGTGTGTGTGTTTATGTGTGTATATGCATATGTATGTGTGTGTAAGTGTGTGTGTGTGTGCGCATACCTGGTCTTTCTCTTTGCGTGTCTCTCTCTCTCTCTCTCTCTCTCTCTCTATATATATATATATATATATATATATATATATATATATATATATATATATATATCTTTCTCTTGCTGTCGTCCAGATCTCGGCACAAATGTGCTATGAGAATTCGATTTTTTTTTTTAACATTCTAGAGCATCGCTTATGCGACGCTCTGGAAAGAACAATGCATATGCATCGCTATCGCTTTTGCCCACATCGCAAATAGCGTTGCTAGGCAACGACGTTATTTGCGATGTAGAGATTTAGCGTCACGTAAGCGATGCAGACATCGCTTATGCGACGTATCCCCTTAAAAAAAATTAAAAACAGCACCGTCGCTTATGCGAGGCTAGCATCGTATAAGCTACGGTGCTCGTTTTCTTTCAATTCGAGGGCGTCGCTATGCCCCCTATGAGGGATATTTAGTGAGGATTGAATGTAAAGATGTTTTGGATACTCACTATTTAATATTTTCATGAGATAGGAATTACCTCAATAAGCATCTTCAAAATTTTCCCTTCATGACAATGACATGATGAGATCAATTGAAAGTGATAGGTGTGATTTGAGTGATAAAAGAGATGAGAGTGTTGAGTATGAAAATAATTTTTAAATCTTCTTTTGACCTTTTCCAAATATTTCCCCATGCTTGATATTTTTGCACTTAGAGTACGTATACATGAACTTCGTTTACAAAATCCATATACCTTCATATGCGCCATGATACTTCGAATGCACAGAGTGTACGCATGAGAGGATCTCACTACATGACCTTATCATAACGGTATAATTTAATATTTACCTCTGCATTATGAGTGTAAATGTATAAATGTATGATATCTATGTGAGTGAGCACACATGCTTCTTCCGCGATTGTCAATGACCTTGAATTTTAAATCATGTTTTTATCATGCATAAGTCATAATATTCAATTATTAACGCTACATCATATGGCCATGCATAAGCACTTTTCCTAATGTCCCCTGAACTTGCAATATGTTATCGAAGTTTTTTTTCATACAAAAGTTAGCTTTTTTTTGAAGTAGAAAAAGGATTTTGTTGGCACATTTAGCGGACATGTAGGGTTTGGAGGGGTCAGTGTCCTAAATAACTTTATCTCTACTCTTCTTTGAAATCCAACCCTAGTTAAAAATGTGCAACTTATGAAATTTGATATGATTATTAAGAAGATCACTCTTTTCAAAGACTTGTCTGTATCCATCCATGTGGTACTTGGGTGTTTGAAATTTTGAAATACTCTTTGAGAAGATTCAATTGAGCATATTAGCCTAATAATAATTAGAGTTTCATAACCTCTTTATGTGTTAAAGTGAAGAGAAAAGTGGTTAATTATAAGAATTCTAGTTGAAGTGTCGTGAGTTCAAAATTTATTGTCTAGCCAAATAAAATGATTTCTACAAAAGATTTATTTAAAAAGTTCCAAAGTCAATACTCAATCAGATGGATTTAGTGAGAAGGATTTTTTCCAAACCTCATTTTTTGTGGAGAATAGATGCTTTTCTCTTTAAACTTCCGCTAGTTATGGCTACTAAAAGGAGGATACACTCCTATTTTCTGGCCATCAAATAAAGGAGAGAGATTTCTTGCTAGAGGAGAAGCCCTCACATTTTTATCCCCTTCTTTATTGTGTGTATACAATCTTTTCTTCTTCTTCCATGCATATAACTATTGGAAGGTACAAGCTATCTGATAGAAATTTTGAACTAGCAATAGATGGATATTGACCGCTAATATACAAGACTCTTGTATTTCACACATATTCTTGAACAGGCTCAATTCAACTTAGCTATTGCGATTGTGTTGAAAGAGTTGCATCTAGACAAGTATATGCATTGGATGAGGAGTTAAACTGTGGCAAGAGTAATAGAGAATGAAGGATATTTTATATTCAACATGATCTGAACATGTTTAAACCTATACCAATATATAATGTTATCGATCTATATATGAAATGTAGAAGATTGTAACAAATTCATTGTTTGGTATATCTTGTGCCCACATTAGACCATTTATACAGATTTGAACTTCATTTTTATCTTGAATAGAAGAGAAGTATTTGAGTCATAAAGCTAAACCATCAAATGGAGTTAATCAAGTGGTGTAGAGTAAATGGGTAGTGGTATAAGAATCTGACTTGGATTCTCATGTCAAGCACCGTCATGGTGAATAATTATTTTTCCCACACAATTAATAATTGAATGTGTTGCTTGGAGTAAACAAATGGTAAAATAGTTACTTTCAATTCATACAAATCAAAAAGCTTCTATCAAATTATTATACATTTATTAAAACGTTTTTAATTGAATGAAAACAAAAAAGTGATTAGCTTTTAACCCATTGCTCATATTAATTGTTAGAAATTGTTCCAAAGTAGTTTAGTACACAAAAATTGCTACTTTCTTGGATGTGAATATGAAAGATATTTCAAACGATATACCTTTTCCTCATGTACAACCTAATTTTACCATCTTTTTATTGCATGAACAAGATGCCAACATGAAATTTATACATGAGTGTCTACTTTGCCTAGCGCACACCAGAGATTTATTTGTAAAACAAAAATGCAAAGAATAAGCATCCCTTTTACACTACAAGCACCATTTGTGGAGGCACAAATCTGCATAATCATGTAAGGACATAAAAATTAAGGTTTATATGATATATATTAATATACATACCTAAGAAATTTTAAATTAAGGTTTATGGATTTATATAAGTACATATGGATAAGTACCTTAAAACGTAGGATATATTTGCTAGTCAATATAACTAAGCAGAAAAAACATTGGGGCTTTAATCTATATATATATATATATATATATATATATATATATATATATATATATATATATATATAGAGAGAGAGAGAGAGAGAGAGAGAGAGAGAGAGAGAGACAGAGACAGACAGAGAGGTTCTAATGAGTTATATTAGTACATAGATTAAAATAAGGGTTTATGGATCTACATACATAACACATAAAAACTAGGGTCTATGTATTTATGTTAGTATATGTAAAAAAGAAAAATAAATTTAGAGAAGTAGGACATATATTGGCATACATACTTCAATAGATATAAAATAACATTTTCTCAATCTATATTAGTATATCTACATAAGAATTTAAAAGTTAGGGTTTATCAATTAGTATATATACATAAGGAAATAAAAAAGTAGGGTTTTAGGATTTATACAAGTATATGTAGATACATGCATAAAAAATTACGGGCTATGGACTTATATTAGTATATTTATATAGAAACGTTAAAAATTATGGTTTGTGGATATATATACATTAACGGATAAAGAAATTGGGTTTCTTTTTTACACTAGTATCTGTTTGTTAACATATTTAAATTTGGGTTTTATTATATATGTTTCTATATATGGGAAAATAGATAAAGATTAGAGTTTAGGTATTTATGCTAGTATATGTACGTAAAGACATTAACATGTACAAATTTAGAATATATATTAGTATACGTAAATAAGTAGATAAAAAACTAGGGTTAAGCGATTGATATAAGGAATCAACCCAGTTCTCATCGTTATGCATATTACTCTCTACGTATTCTGTACAATCTCATGCTAGGACATATGAGTTAAAAAACACTACAAAAACTCCGAAACGGAAAACATTGGTTTGACGTACATTGATTGATTGAACATTTGTTTGTTTCTCTCATACTATGAATGAAAAGCAGCTCTCTATGATTGATGGAACGTGCTCTCCAAGGTTGCCAAATCTGCGAACACATGTCGGTCCTCATTTCCTAACTTCCATTTTCTTTTTTCTTTTCAAAAGAAAATTCGGCTACAGTCTACTATCCCACGGTTTAATTTATAAAAAAACAACTGTACACGTGAATGGGCGTAAAACCCTTGGGACACCCTATATTCCACAAAGCAGAGGTTGTTTTAGAACTATACAACATTACAAAGAGGATTGATAACCCTTTCATCCATCTTATGGGGCCCAATCGGATATAATCATGTTGATCTCCAAGAACAACACTTTATGATGTGACTCTAAATGGCAAGGATTTCCAACAATGGAAGATTCTTTTGCATAAAAGTAAAAGAGGTTTTTTGATCGGCCATTCTTATGGAGGGTTGTCAAAGTTGGAAGCACAACTCTTTTGAGATCTTATAGAGGCCCTTCACCTAGTGGTGCCTGCTTCTAGTTGATTTTTTCCTATAGCAACAAGATTCTCCTAGGGGCCCACCACACCAATAGTGACTTGGGGCATGAAAAGAAGATGTGCCCTAAGCTCTCATTCCCATGTAGGCAACATTTACACCGAGTTGAAGCACCTTTGTTAGCCTTTAGCTTGGTCCAAATTTCCTAGTGGAGCATTTTCCACATAAAAACCGTTTGTTTTTTAATCTCCATGAAGGGATGCAAATATGATTGGAACTAAAAATTTCATTTGATCTCCATCAAGGGTTTCCAAAGGGATTGGAACTAGAAATCTGACCTTACGCTTGGCCAATTGAGACAATGCATCCTTCATATTGCACATTTCTTGCATAAAAATATTATTTTTCAATTACTTAATTTAACTTTGAGACTCACACTTGTTTTATTATTATTAATTTAATTTTGTTACACCGTAGTTTCTTGTTCCTTATGTCTGCATAAAATTGAATGACAATGGAACAATCATAAGTATATTGTGTCAAGAGAAACAAGACATCTTCCGCCCACTAGGTAATATGCTTCTGCACTCCACACTGAACCGAAATTCCACACTGAACCGAAATTTATAAGTAGCATCTCAAGCTATGAATCATTGCAACACCTCTATGTTCATCCTTTGTACTCAACAAAACAATGAAGGTTGCTTCTTAGCGCTTGATGTAATAGCATTGCACTTGAAAATACTAAAGTCAATAAAAGATCTTCTATCGGAAACGCTACCAACCTATATCATTGTATCCATAAACCTCAAATTCTGGACAAGCTTCATAGAAAAATGCATAATCAAAAGTAGCAATGACGACTTGGGACACCTCTTCTTTTGCTGCCCCAAGTCAATATCGATCCAGTACGCCCTTACGAGAATTATGTTCCTTCAAGGAAAAATCAACTCAAAACAAGTGCTATTGGGTGAAGGGATCAATTGTTCCTCAAGATTGTGGAACGCTATAAAAGGTGAGACCCTCTCAAGTATCTAGACAGAGAGGTGTGCTACCAACTTTGGTATCCATCCTAAAGAATGACGAATTGAAAAAATGATTTTCCTTTTAGGTAAAAGAATTTCCAATTGTGGGAAGCCTATCCCCCCCCCCCTCCTTTCGTTTTAAAAAAAGTCACATAATGTAGATGAGCGTTTCAAAGCATGTAAATGTGGTTTCATGGAGCCTATATAAATGGACTCAGACGTCCTCACAATATATGTTATATAATGCCTTGTAATTGTGAGATGGATCAAAATTCCCACACTTGTCCTATAAATAGTAGCATTTTCAAAAGATTCACTTAGGGTAGCATCCAATCTCAAATGCTTATCTGATGCCGAATGGCAATGAGGAATATTTTGTTCAGCTATCAAGGCTCTTATTATTTTTGGAATACTTCTATCTTTGTATCCAAGAATGCCATTCTACTACGGTGTGTACATACATGAAAATTGGCTTCAAATAACAATACTCTTTTGAAAATTAAGAAATTCCCATGATATGTAACTAACCGCTCTAGGAGGTCTTAATCTTTGAATATACCTCCATTCTTGATTTTTTAGCATAGTCTTGAGATTCTAAAGTTGAGTAAACTCCTCTTTGATCTCCTTCATGAAGTATACCCACATGTTTCCTGTATGGTCATCAATAAATGTGACATAGAAACCCCTAACCTTCCATGGATGTGGTATTTTGAGGACCCTAAACATATGTATGCAGTATATCTAGCACACTATCATTAACATGCGTTCAATGTTAAATGATTCAATTAAAATTTTATCAGATTGAGAGGATTCCCATACCTTTTGCATCTCTAAATTCTCAAGTTTCAGTAATTTGTTGACAAGATCTTTTGTTTGCATCCAATTCAATCTCTAGAAATTTGCATGTCCAATGCATTTATGCCATATGATTGTGTGAGCAAAAACGCATCAGCCTTTTGCAAACATGGTTGCACTCATTTCAAGAACTTTCACATTCAAAGTAAACATCCTTTCCAATATGTTTTCTTTGATGATCATTGTTCCATTCTTCTTGTAGTGTTCTACATCAAAACCATTAGAATTGAAAGTGATTTATAATCCCTTCTTGAACATTTACCCAACATTAACTAGATTCTTTGTTACACAATGAACCTATGATACATCAATAATATTTCTTATCTTCCCATCCTCCATGAACAATGCTATCTTTACTGTATCCTCAATAGGACATGATGTATCATAAACCATTTCAACCAATCCAAAAACTAAAATTTTTGGTACAGTACAAAATCATTGTACATGGATGCTCATGTGACTCTAATAAGTTGAACGAAGATATGAGACATTACCACTCAATTATGAGACATCAAAAGACAATGTGATCATCATATGATGTGTGTGGGACTCGAACCCAAGACCTACTGGCTAGGAGTATGATGGGCTAACCACTTGCCCCAGAATCCATGGTTGAGGATTACTTCCTAATCCTCCCTCTTCGGGTGTGGTTCAACCATCTCATGCCAGTCATATCTTGAGTCTAGCACTCTCTTCCCCTTCTAGAGATTATTTTCCTCAATGATCAATCCTTGGTCTCCCCTTGAATTGATATCCTCACCCTCGTATAGTCTCTTGAACCATCTTGTTCACAACCTTTGTCTTTTGAGCCTTTCCTTTTCGCTTCTTAGCCAGTTGCCTATAGACTTGCCTTGCTCTCAACCTTCGTATCTTGAACCTTGCCTTTTTCCTTGTTGGCCACTTGCCTACGGACGTGCCTTGCTCTCAACCTTGGTATCTTTAACCTTGCCCTTCTACTTCTTGGCAACTAGCCTATGGACTTTCCTTGCTCTCAACCTTGGTCTCTTGAACCTAGTTCTCACCCATGCAAGTTATCTTGGATCCTCAATCTAGTGCTTCCCTCTCGAGATGTACCCTGGGGAATGTATCCTAGGGGGATGTACCCTGGCACCATGTACCCTTGCACCATGTACCTTATGATGCACTCTGTCATGCCGTGCCACCTTGACCAAGCCTACTTCCTAGACTGTGATACCAATTGTGGGACTCGAACCCAAGACCTATTGGCTAGGAGTATGATGGGCTAACCAATTGCCCCAAAAGCCATGGTTGAGGACTACTTCATAATCCTCCCTCTTAGGGTGTGGTTTAACCATCTCATGCTAGTCATATCTTGAGTCTAACAATGTGGGGCCATAAGCAGTTTCTCTATATCATCTACACTTGTGGATGCATAGTTATTTTGTTGTTTTCTTGTGTTTTGATTCTTAAACTTGCAATCATGTTGAAAGTGATCATGCTTACAACAATTCTAGATCCGTTGCTATCATTATCTAAATAATTTCTTTAAAAGTTTCTATAGAGTTTTGGCTATGCATACCTCTAAACTTCTCTTAATCTCTTGCATTCATTTTTTGTTTTATTTTTTTGGTTATTGCTTCCTCATCTACTTTGAGAGACTTCACCTCAACTTTTTCTCTCCTAGAGCAGAATACCTATTGAAAACAAACTTTTTCTTGGTAGTTGGAGTCTTCACCAAGGCTCTTTTGTTCAATTACCAGCACGGATACAAGATCCACAAAATTAATAATATTCTTCCTAGTTTTGTTAGATGTTTGATGCATATAGATGCAAGTGGATCACATATATTTTTATTTCGCATTAAGGTGTAATCACTCACCGGCATGCAATTTCTCTATACCATATGGGGTTCATTCTTGAGTTGACATTTTTTGTACCTTTCTATAAGTCCCATATAATGTGGTCTGATTATTCCAAGGCTATTTTGCAGTTTTAGGATCCTTTATGTGCCCAGTTTATGCATGTCTTCTTTAAAATTTTTCTACAGACACAATGGTTCTAATGTGATGTGAAGACAAAGGATACAAAGAATAGATCTCTTACACACTCTGACTCACAAGGAGAGAAGCACACATAAATTGATGCAAGGAAGAATGATCTTCGTTTGCTTCTTCTATGACATAAAGATAATATACAAGAATGACCTAATACAACAATACAACCAATAGAATAGATAATGAGAAATACATGAAAAAGCCCTACTGCATGCGAGCAATTGAGTCGACAAGAAACAAATGTGTTATCACTCTGTTTAGATAAATCTAGTGAAGTTCACTCAACATATCCTTGACATATATCATCATAAGCACTATACATGTTAGAGAAACATGAGATGCATGTTATCTTTGATCATCACATGTTGAGCTTGATATCTGGACACCTTGTTCTTTGGATGAAGACCACTATGGAGTTCACATGTTCCCTTTTCTTCATGCTTGTTAACTTTAGGACATAGAGTCTCATTATGGATCTTAGAGTTCAAAATTCTACGATCTAAACTTGATTCACCTTCATGTTTCTTAATGATTCTCCATTTCTTTGTACTTCTTATACCTAGTTTTGATTTGTGTTTAAAATAAGCCTTCATTCCTCCTCTACCTAAGTTCAAGTGTAAAGGTTCCTTAGTGCGATAATCACATATTTTCTTTCTATTTGACATATTGTTTGATGATTGCATGCACGTTCGAATGCAACACAATCATCATAGGTATGGCCAAATTGGTCACACCAAAAACATTGAATAATGTGCTTTTGATATTGGGGAAGGGCTTTGCCTATGATCAAGTAAAGGGGCTTCTATCGGCTCTATAGACATCCAAAGAACTTGGTTTTCATAGCCATTTCTAGGACAGCTTGACATCTTCTCGTTTATACGATTTTCCAAAGTATCTAATCTATCATGTACTCGAGCCAATTCAAATTGCATCATATCCCCTAATGATGCTAACTCATTAACAACATGCGTATGCAAATTTGTAATCGGATCAGTAAATTTCATTATTATTTGAGTTATTTTTGGCATCAAGGAATCAAATTCTGAAGCAAATTGTTCATTGATAGATGCAACAATGCATGATTCAATGTCATATAGAACTTCTGCACAAAAATCCATCTTCTTATGTATGAAACCAAAATAGATGTATGGGTGAGAAGGGATACCTCACACTCCTTTGTTTCCAAGCATTCACTTGAGTCACTCAAGGCTGTAGAGTTTCACGTCGGGTTCACCAAATGTGGGTGCGAAAGCAACGGTTGGTGGATCAGACCAACCATTGGAATTACGATGCACACAGGGTGCTTGGAGCAATCTTAGGTACCATAAAGACTCAAAGAGAATTAATTAGATCATACATCATATCCTGCAAGAATGAAAGGATATCTTTAAACCTTAAACAAAACCTCAGTTCACAAGGTTCAACAAAAGGATATGAAAGATCTCACTTTTATGTACAAGTCAATTTCAATCTTGATATTGCATGTACACTCTTGAATCTTTTAAAGAAATGCTCCCTTAGTTGGAAAATGTTTATGTTCACCAAATTAATAAGTACTGTAACTCCTTCTTGAAGTCAGTACGAGTTTCAATCTTTGGAGTAGTTGGATGAAGATGTTGAAGTGACTAAGGAAGACAAAGATGTTTTTGGTGCTAGGGATAGCCCTAAATATGCAGATAACCAAACATGTAGAGATGGCCGACGATTACACTACACAAAATTATATATTGAAAACCTTGAATTTACTCTTTCTTATGCCTTTCTAGAAGTTTCCATGTAATTGAGATGAAATAGAGTGATGCAATGATAGGCATGGATTATGAACAAAGAACGATCACTTTAAAGCTAGATGATGAATCTATTCATATTCTAGGTGATGCCTATAATCATAAACCTGTCCTTATTTCTGCTATGTAGATAATTAAGGGTATACATGATGGTTGTAGAACATTTATAGTGTATGTAAACAACGTGCATGAGGAAGATAAGGAGGAAAGTGTTTCGAATTATGTAGAAAATCGTTTGAAACAATACACAAATGTATTTCCAGAAGAGTTTCCTGGTATACCTCCACCTAGGCAGGTTGACCATGCCATTGACTTATATCCAGGGGGTGAACCATATTCTAGAGCACCCTATAGATGTAACATCGATGAATTAAAGGAGCTTAAAATTTAATTAGATGATCTTCTGAAGAAAGGCTCGATAAGACCGAGTGTCTCACCTTGGGGTGCACCTGTTTTATTTCAGAAGAAGAAAGATGGCTCTTATAGATTATGCATTGACTACATGGGGTTGAATAAAAGAACAATTAAGAATAAGTATCCACTCCCTCACATAGATGACTTATTAGGTCAATTAAGTGGAGCGACTATATTCACTAAGATTGACTTAAGATCTAGATATCACCAAATTAGGATCAAAACAGAGGATAATCCTAAAGAGCTTTTCGAACACGATATGGCTGCTATGACCTCACGTTTCTACCTTTTGGATTAACAAATGCTCCTCCTACATTTATGTGCTTGATGAATAATATTTTTCATGATTACCTAGATGAATTCATCTTAGTATTTCTTGATGATATATTTGTATACTCTAAAGATGATTCTGAGCATGCGGTACATCTCAAGAAGACTTTGCAAACTCTTAGGGAACACAAATTGTATGGAAAAAAGAGTAAGTGTTTCTTTGCTAAGGATAAACTTGTGTATTTAGGAAGAGTAATATCAAAAGAAGGAATCCTTATAGATGAAGACACTACAACATATCAGGCGTATACCAAGGCTTCTACTGAGGAAAATCAACGGGCGGGATCCTGCCCCGACATCAGTGTAAGGGTCAGTGTAGGCATCGGAACCAAAGCGTCGGTATAAGCGTTGGTATAAGAATCGGTATAAGTGTCAGTATATGCATCGGTATAAGCATCCGTATAAACGTCCGTATATGCAACGGTATAAGCGCCGGTATAATCCATGGTATGCCCCTGGGCAAAATAGTCGGTATAAGCATCGGTATGTCCCTAGGGATACCGACGCTTATCCCATCGCCTATACCGACGACCATATCTACAAAATGTTTTTGGGTAGAGTGTGTTGTCTCTTGCCAAAGCAACATTCCCATGCTGTTGTGTAGTAAAAGACAATCCACTCTACCCAAGAAAAACCTAAGTACATGTGATATGTATGACAGGCAACAAAAAAATGATTTGATAAAGCAAAACATACTGTCAAATACAAAAGACATGAGCAAAATGAATCATGAATTGTGTACAAAGAAATGGGACACATTGACATGATATTTATAAACAACAACTAGAACACATGTATATGTGTGTCTGCCTATGTATATACATGTGTATGTGTATATGTAGTATGTGTGTATATTTCTATATGTGTAAATATTTATCTGCATGTGTCAAAACCCTGAAACCCTAGTCCTAAAGACCTAGACCTAAAATAGGTGTATCTGTGTATTCTTGTGTATATATATGTGTAGGTGAATATCTATATGTTTATGTGTGTGTATGCATATGTGTATCTATGTAAAAGTCCTAAAACCCTATTCCAAAGACCTAGACCTAAAACATGTATATGTGTGTATGTGTGTATGCATGTGTATATATATGTGTAAGTGTATATGTATTATGTGTTTATATGTGTATATGTGTGCATGCATGTGTGTATATATGTAAAATCCAAAAACCCTAATCCTAGAACCCTAGCCCTAAAACATGCATGTGTATGTGTGTATGCATGTGTATGTGTATATATATATATATATATATATATATATATATATATATATATATATATATATATATATATATATATATATACATATATATGTGTGTGTGTGTGTCTATGTATGTATGTGTGTGTATGTGTGTATGCAAGTGTATATATATGTGTATGTGCATATGTATTATGTGTTCATATGTGTGTATGCATGTGTGTATATATGTAAAAGCCAAAACCCTAACCCTAAAACCTTTACCCTAAAATCCTAACCCTCAAACCCTAACCCTAAAACATGCATATGTGTGTATGTATATGTCATGTGTGTGTATGTATGCATGTGTGTGCGTGTGACTCTCTCTCTCTCTCTATGTGTATGTGCCTATGTATGTATGTATGTATGTATGCATGTATGTATGTATGTATGTCTATATTTATGTATGCATGTGTGTGTATGTATGTATGTGTATGTGTATGTGTATGTGTTTATGCATGTGTATATGTGTGCATGTGTGTATGTATTATGTGTGTATATGTATTATGTGTGTATATGTGTAAAAGTCAAAAACCCTAGTCCTAAAACCCTAACCCTAAAACATGTATATGTGTGTTTGTGTGGATGTATATGTGATGTGTGTGTATGTGTATGTGCATGTATGCATGTGTGTGTACACATGTGTGCATGTATATGTGTGTGTGTATGTATGCATATGCATTTGTGTATGTAATTGTATGCACCTGTGTGTATGTATCTCTATGTCTCAAAGTCCACTTAATGTTTTCCTTCGTCGAATTCCAAAGAGCTGATGCCAAAAATCTCCTGCAAAACAAAAGAAAAGGGAAATTCATAAACCCTAAGCCTAAAACCCTAACCCTAAAACATTTATATGTGTGTATGTGTATGTATATGTGATGTGTGTGTATGTGTATGTGCATGTATGCATGTCTGTGCATACATATGTGAGTGTGTATACATATGTGAGTGTGTGTATATATATGTGTGTGTATGTAATATGCATGTGTGTATGTATGTATGTGTGTGTGTACATGCATATGTGTGTGTATGTATGTATGCATATGCATGTGTGTATACATATGTGAGTGTGTATGTAATATGCATGTGTGTATGTATGTATGTGTGTGTGTACATGCAAATATGTGTGTATGTATGTATGCATATGCATGTGTGTATGTATACATGTGTGTGTGTACATGTGTGTATGTATATGCGTGTATACATGTATGTATGTATGTGAGTATGAGAATGAATATGTGTTATATGCATGTGTGTATCTAATATGCATGTGTGTTTGTAATATGAATGTTTGTATGTAATATGCATGTATGTATGCATATGTGTGTATGCATGTGAGT
Source organism: Ceratopteris richardii (assembly GCA_020310875.1). Taxonomy (NCBI): domain Eukaryota; kingdom Viridiplantae; phylum Streptophyta; class Polypodiopsida; order Polypodiales; family Pteridaceae; genus Ceratopteris; species Ceratopteris richardii. The sequence goes on from CM035411.1 coordinate 80,936,045, forward strand.
ATGTTATATGTATGTGTATGTATAACACAAAAGAGAATAGAAATTAGAAAAGGGAAAACACAAAGAAAGAGAAAGGGTGCTACAGTATGTGCTACAGAGAGAGAGAGAGAAAGAGAGAGAAAGAGAGAGAAAGAAAGAGAAAGAGAGAGATGTGTGTACACAATAGGTTCAAAATGTAGTTCACGCGCGCAAACTCGACAGTAGCAAACTTTGGTTCAAAATGAAAGCAAATGTCGAACTTTTGCTCTCCGACCCGGTTGAAACATTGCCTCGGTATAAGCGTGGGTATGAGCGTCGGTATAAGCGTCGGTATGAGCATCGGTATAAGCATCGGTAATTTACAGTAAAGTACCGATGCCTATATCGGCGCTCATACTGACGCCATGTATATCGATGATAAAATGACCGTCGGTATTGCATCCGTGGTTTTTCAAGCATTTTCAATGGTCATACTGACGCCGAGATGTGACCGTCGATATGAGCAACATCGGTATGCCCCTCATATGTTGTAGTGAGATAAAGTAAAAGCAATAGTCAATTGGATGATTCCTAAGACTGTAAGGGATGTTAGTAGTTTTCTTGGGTTGGCACAATATGAAAGAGCACATATTAAGGATTTCTCTAAGATAGCTACTCCCCTCAGACAATTGACTAAAAAAATGTAGGATTTGCGTGGAGTAATGCCTGTCAAAAATCATTTGAAACATTGAAACAAAAAGTCGTTGAAAATTGTGTCTTGAAAATATCATAAATTGGAAAGCCTTTTCTGGTTGCATGTGATGCAAGTGGTAGTCAGATAGGATGTGTTCTTTCACAGGATGGTAGGATGGTCACATATGAGTCCAGAAAACTAAGAAAACATGAACTTAACTATCCGATTCATGATTTAGAAATGCTTCTTGTTGTGCATGCACTTAAGCATTGGAGACATCTATTGTTAGGGGTTAAGATTCAATTGAAAATAGATCATCAGAGTCTAAAATACATCTTCATACAACCATTGCTTTACAACAGGCAGAAGTGTTGGATTGAATTATTAAGTGAGTATGATTTTGACATTAAGTATCTGGCTGGTAAGGAAAATAAGGTTGCTGACGCATTGGCTCGGAGACCTTTGTGTACTCTTGTTTCTATAATAAACTCTGATTTTCTCAATCAAATTCAAGAGCAGATAAAACAAGATCCTTTTTACGAATGTATTTTGAATTCTTTGAATGCAAACAGGGGATCGGTACATGAGGAAAAATTTCATTTGCCAAATGGAACATTGTATTGTAACAATTGGCTATGCATATCTTTTGAATCTCCATTAATAGTTAAAATATTGCAAGATTGTCATGAGGCACCTTTTTTTGCACATCCACGTTATTGAAGGACCTATGTTAAAACAAATTATTCTTACTTTTGGCCATGTATGAAGCGGAATATTAGAAAATATGTAAGTGAATCTTTGAAGTGCCAACATGTGAAATCTGAGTTTAAGAGGATGCTCGGAATGCTTCAACCTTTAGATATTCCAAATCAGAAGTGGGAGTCTATTTCTATGGACTTTATCACTAAGTTACCTATGATGAAAAGTAAGCATGATACCATATTTGGTGTAGTCGATCCGCCTACCAAGATGGAAGATTTCTTTCCTATGAAAAAGACTAATAGTGCATTGAATATTGCAAGAATCTTTGTAAAAGAAATTTTTCAATTACATGGAATGCCTAAACGCATAATTTTTTATAGAGATTTTAGAATTACGTCACACTTTTGGAGAGCAACATTTGAATCTATTGGAACTCAGCTTCGTATGAGTACTCCTTTCCATCTGCAAATTGATGGGGAAACCGAGAGGGTTAATAGGGTAGCTGAAGATATGTTGCGTATGTATGTGAATGAAAAGCAGGATAATTGGAGTGAATATTTACCCTTCTTTGAGTTTTCATACAATAGTGCATGGCATGCATGTATAAAAATGACTCCATTTGAAGCTATGTACGGTTATAATTGTTTGACTCCACCTTCGTTTTTTGGTTTTCCAAATAAAGTAGACGTATCCAAAGAAATGCTTGATAAAATGAATGAAGAACTTGGGAAAAATTAGGAAACACATAAAAGAAGCTCAGAAAAGACAAAAGAAATTCTATGATTTAAAGAGAAGACCACTTGAACTTCAAGTTCATGATATAGTATTTCTTAAAGTTAATCCTCACCGATCTAACTTGTTGCTAGGGAAGGTTCATAGACTTTCTCCTCGATATGAAGTTCCTTTTAAAGTTTTGAAAAGATTGAATCTCTTGCTTATTTGCTAGAATTATCTAAACATTTAAATGTGCATCCTGTATTTCATGTTAGCTTACTTAAAAGATATGTACCTAATGTTTCTCATGTTTTGCAGGACAATTATAATCAGAAAGATGATATCTCTTTTGAGCTTCAACCTGAAATAATATTAGACAGAAAGAAAAGATTTCTTAGAAATAGATCTATAGTAGACGTTTTTGTGAATGGCACTCATACCGAATAGAAGATTTGAGTTGGGTGCGCTTAGATGATTTTGTAAAACATTATCCTTCTTTCCAACTCTGAGGACACATTTCTTAAAGGGGGCACAATTGTAATAGGCCTCTTTTCTAGTGAAATGAATCATTTTGAACTTTTTGAATTTCATTGTGGGGATAATGCTTAGAATGAATAATTAGGTCATTTTATGCATGTAGGAAAAAAATTGGGTTGACAAGTTTCATATTCTCTCTTTAGACCTTATTCGCATCATATTTTCTAGTGGAATTTTGAAGGTGAAGATGAAAGAATTAAGGACAACTATGTATGAGAGAAAGGTAGAGCAAGTATAAGAGAATAAAAGTGCCTGTGTGAAATTTTTGTGAATCATGTTTTAAGTACCTCGTTCAAGGTCCTACATTTAGTTCATTGTAAGAAAATGCCTTGATTTTACTCTCTGTCTAGAATTTTGAAACTTGCAGACCTCAAAAGTGGCATTTGGAGGTGGATTTGGACCTCAGACTAACACTATTTTGAAGATCGCAAAAGTGAATAAAAGTGTCTCTTACAAGCTTAAGCTAATTCCTCACGGTTTTTGAGTTATAGGGCTTTGAAAAGTGCCATTTTTCGTGACTCTAATGCTTACATGTCACCATGTCTAATTATGGATATTTTTGAATATGTCTTTTTGGTGTTTTTCTCCTACTTTTGATAGGTGCGCTAAAGAAAGAAAGCACACTATGATCGCATGGCTTTTTGCAAAATTTCTAGAGTAACTTGACTTTTTCTAAATTTGGTGGATCACACACTTCTTTAGGAGGGCAGTAATCAAACTTTGAAATAGAGAGAGCTGTGCATCAACACAGGGGATGCATAGAAATCAGAGAATTACCTTGTGATTGAGAGTGAGAGTCAGAGTCAGAGTCAGAGTGTGATTGAGAGTGCGAGTGTGAATGCGATTGTGATAGCTCGAGGGTGGTTGGGAGGTAGAGGCTTCATAAAGAAGCTATTGTCCAATGTAACTATTGACTCACATCTATAATATCAAGAAGGCTAGCTTGAGGAAGACTAGTTTTCTCATAAAGCATGGATTTTCTTTGATGTCTATGGGCTACAACCTCTACTTCTTTACGTACTTTTTTCCAATTGTGAGTAAGACCATAACGCTTATGTGGCTCTTTTGATCGCCATTCAATGTCCCTACGAGTTTTAGGATGAAGAAATTTCGAGAAAATTGATCACTAGGTTAGGTTCCAAAGTTATTTTATCCTCATCAGGAAGTTGTTCACAATGTCTACTCATTTTCTAAGTGAGTAATAGATCTACTAGGCTTTGGGGAATTGACCCATCCTAAGAATTCATCTCGATTATGTTGGCTTTAATGCTCAAGATAGAACGCTTTGAGCATATCCTTTGTGAAATCACTCCAAGGAAGACTATCATATTGAGTGACATAGTTTACAATAGAGCTATCAACAACTCGTTCAAAAAATGATATCAAAAGAGCTTCAGGAAGACCAAAAATCATAGATTGCTCTTCAAACAAATCTAAGTATTCTTTGGCCTTGTTTCTGAACAATAAGGGATTTCAATCCTTCTTCCACCTAATGTGAATGTGAAAGTGATGCACGATGCTCTAGATGTCTCACAAATGTATTTACTTCACAACGAAGATGTTCACGGTATTGTTAGAAATCAAGTGCAACACTCAAGAATGATGATGATGATAAAGGATATGGATCACAACCCCCCAACAAGATCAATAGTAAATGCCATGAAGTAATTCATGTTAGGTTCAAATGTGGAGGTGATCACAATCCGGGTGGATCGGTTCCGATCGTGACACACGTAGAGTATATGAAGCTAGTGAGTGTTGGATGGTTTATGTGATAAAACTTGTGAAGGTGAAGATAAGGTTGGGTATGGAGAGGAGAGATATCATGATTTGATTATGAGAGGGGGGAACTTATGGATGTATGCATGATGAGAACAAAAAGGAAAACCACACACATGAACCAATTTTGAAAGGAAGAATGGTCAAAGAATGGAGCTTTTGACACACTTTTGAAATTTAATTCATATGCATGGGTTCTTTTGGATGTATCCATGATGAGAACAAAAAGAAAACCATAGACATGAATCAATTTTGATAGGAAGAATGGTCCGATAATGGAGCTTCTTATACACTTTAAAAATTAGAACATATGCATGGGTTTTTTTGGATGGTATGAATGCATATGGGTCATGATGTATGAATGAATAGAAAATTTTTCTCTCAATCTCAATGGATCATCCTCATGCATTCAACGCAAGATTGTAGAGCCTTCTCACACATAAATAGATATAGATGGAGACATTTAAAAACATATAAGAGACTAAGAAACAAGAGACAAGAGACAAGAGACATAAATTAGAAGATATTGTTATGGCATACATACACATAAATTTTCTGAAACATCAAGCTAAGCATTTTACTGGTCAAAGGTGGTCCACACAAACCTCTCACCATGTCAGTTCAATCGAATACCACAGGTAAGAGGATAGGTTCCACTTCATTGACCCTATGTCTTTCTAGGATCATAATGTGTTTCTAAAGAAGTCTAAGCCTCATAAACCCAACTCCAACTCACTCACACGCTCCACTGAGAGTGAGCAAAGAAAGAGAAATTTGGTTTATGAGCCTATCCTAGAGTGGAAGTCTAAATTAAAATTGAATCTAGGAACTATGCTCTTACTAGCACACCTTGGATCCTCACACGCTCAACTCAGGGTGATCGTCTCAAGGAAACCATGTGCTAGCAAGGGCCCTATGGATCCCTAACAATGATGCTCTCTGAGTTTGGAGAAGGGTTTATATAGTTTTTTGAATGAATTTTGGCCCATTGATGTAGAGAAACCAACTCTCAACCTTAGGATCAACTACTTTTCATTACAACCATTGGATTTATGAGATGGATGGCTAAGATATGTTCTTTATATGATATCTAGGGCAAAGGGGTGAGAATTACGCGCGTCCATTATCCATCATTTGATTTGGGGCTGATCTCGATCATCGGATCAGGGTTGACATCAATTTGGATAGGATAAGCTACTACTTTTGGATGAACTTTGCATTAATGATCTTTGACCATCAAAAAAGACTTATCCAATGAAAAAAGCTCATGGATCCTCCTTGCTTTAAGCTTTATTGCATCTCCACCCTTCAATGTGAGCTAAGCCTGACCGTACAACATGGTTCAATCATTGTTTGCCATGTGGTAGCCCTTCAAGCCTTCAATTTTCTTATT
>CM035411.1:80971821-80989321 GCA_020310875.1 Ceratopteris richardii
CTCTAATTGGAAAGGCTTGTTCGGATCTATAATCTGTAGAACCAGGGCCGATGCTAAAGCAAGTTTAAGATCTTGAAAACTCTTTGCTTGATCTTCTTTCCAATTTAACTTTTGATGCTTCCCTTTGAGTTGATCTGTCAAAGGTACTGCAATCTTGGCATATCCAGCCACAAACTTCCGATAATATCCTGCCAATCCGAGAAAACTTTGTAGTTCTCGAACAGTCTTGGGCTCAGGCCATTCAAGAATCACTTGGACCTTTTCAGGGTCAACTTTGATTCCTTCCGTGGAAATAATATGACCTAAATACTTTACTTTTGGGGTAAAGAATTCACATTTTGATCTTGGGCTCAGGCCATTCAAGAATCACTGGAATTGAACTCACAACCTCTTGGTTAGGAATGTGATGGGCTAACCACTTGCCCCAAAAGCCATGGTTGAGGATTACTTCCTAATCCTCTCTCTTAGAGCGTGGTTCAACCATCTCCTACTAGGATTATGTTACATTCTTCCCCCCTTGGTCGATCATTGTCCTCAATGATCTACTCTTGTATCCCTCTAGCCTCGGTGATCAGTCCCTTGAACTCCCTAGGTGCCCTTGAATTGATGTTCCTCAACCTTGCATAGTTTCTTGAACCTTGTTCGCAATCTTGGTCTCTTGAACCCTTGCTCTCAACCTTGGTGTCTTGAACCTTCTTGTTCGCAACCTTGGTGTCTCGAGCCCTTGTTCTCAACCTCAGTCTTGAACCTTGTTCTCACCCATGCTTGGTATCTTGAACACTCAATCAAGTGCCACCCAAGGATTCCCAAGGAATTCACACTTCCAAGCTAGCTCATTGGAAAGTTCGTTCCGAGAGCTTTCCAACGGTATATTACACGCCTCAATCTGACATACGGATTGAGAGATACACCTCAATCATTGTAAGGTCCATCCTTGAAACCGACGCGCGCGCTTTCCAATATTCCTACCCTTTCACATGGTAGAGTGCCCAAGCACCTTTTTTAGAGGCCATTGGATCATTCCACCTTGCCCAAGCCTACTTCCTAAGCTCTGATACCAATGTAAGGAATTGAACTCACAACCTCTTGGTTAGGAATGTGATGGGCTAACCACTTGCCCCAAAAGCCATGGTTGAGGATTACTTCCTAATCCTCTCTCTTAGGGTGTGGTTCAACCATCTCCTACCAGGATTATGTTACATGTACTTTGGAAATGATTTGAATAATGATTTGATCAAAACAGATGAGTTTGCACTTCACTAGACTTGAAAACTTTCTATTTTGGTCTTGATACCTGCTCAGTCTTTCACTCAGTATGACCAGCACACTTACAATTGGAAAAATTCCTCTTAGAGTTATTCAATTAGCTTATCAAGCTACCATTTTCAAGTGGAATCACTCAAATTGATAAACTATGCATTGAGAAATAAGTTTAGCAAAATTAGAGTCACCCCCGACTTTTTAGGAGACGTGCAGAGAAATACCAGAGACCACTCCGAGCCAGATTTCTCCGTGACGGCTGATCCAATGATCTTCAAATTTTGTAGGCATGTATTATGCTTTGAGCTGGTTCCAACAAGCTTTGAAGCACTTGATTTGGTTCAGTAGGCACTGAGATATGCCTCTTGGAAGTTGACAGACTTAGAGAAGACAACTCAGAGAATCACAGAGTAGATGAATGTAAGTATTTGTATTAGATCATGTAAATGTACATTCCCATCGGCATGATACACATAGCCAAATGGTAATCAGAGGTGTAGGCTATGGAGTAGACCTCACACACTCAATGATTGATACAGAAATGCCTCGGGATGAGTGAAGAACACTCGCGACTTTTGACTTGTAGCTTTTATAGGAGTTGAGTGAGAATTTGAATTTTGAATTCAAGTCAATCTCCTAAAAAAACTTTCACCTAAAAGGTAATGAGATATTCTCTCAATCACTCAACAACCTTTTCCACGACTTTCAATCAATTAGGTGTGATTACATAATATGGCAAGTCACTAAGACTTTTACAAAAGATAAAATGGTAATAAGTCATAAGCATAAGTTCCTATGACCCTTGCTTCATGTAGAGATATCCTTCAAGGGTTCCAAGCCAAATGTGAAGGCTTGCATTGCACCAACAGCTCCCCCTCAAGCCAAACACTTTGGCTTAAGTCTTCATCTTCAATCTTCAATCACATCCTGCAATCCAATCATGGATTTGAATCTGCATAACTTGTTTCATCGAAAGCTTTAGTAAGTAAATCTGCACATTGCATATTAGTGGACACATAAGTCAATTGAATGTCTTTGCTTAGCAACTTTTCTCTCACATAGTGGTAATGAACCTCTATGTGTTTTGTCCTAGCATGATATATTGGATTAGCTGCAAGGTGAAGTGAACTTGTGTTATCTCCAAAGATAATTGGAGGCCTTGTGTATAGGCCTAACTCTGTATACAAAAGCTTCAACCAAATAGCTTCTTGAGTGGCATTGGCTAGCCCTCTATACTCTGCTTCAGTAGATGACAAAGCTAGTGTAGGTTGTTTCTTGGCTGACCAAGAAATAGGTTTATCACCTGTAAAACATATGTATCTTGATGTGCTTCTCCTATCATCCTTGCATCCTGCCCAATCTGCATCTGAATATACTTTAATGTCAATATCTGATGTATAAGGAAAGTACAAACCATGGTTCTGAGTTCCCTTTAGATACTTCAAAATCTTCTTTGCTGCCTCTAGGTGAGGTACCCTTGGTTTGTGCATGAATTGGCTTAGCACACTAACTCCATATGCTATGTCAATTCTAGTTAAGGTAGCATAATTCAAACTACCTACCATACTTTGGTATCCTGTAATGTCTTGGACTTCATCACCTTCATGAGCACTAAGCTTTAGGTTGACCTCCATTGGAGTGCTTGAGACTTTAGCATCCTGCAAATTAAACCTCTTCAACATGTCTTGAATATACTTCTTCTGAGTGATAAAGATACCTGAGTTTGTATAAATCAATTCAAGACCTAAGAAGTACTTTAATAATCCAAGATCATTGATCTTGAATTCCTTCATCATCTGTCCTTTGATGTGTCTAATCCCACTGACATCATTACCTGTAATGATGATGTCATCAACATAAACACACAAGTAGATTACCTTTGTACTATTCCTCTTTATGAATAGAGATGTGTCTGCCTTACTCATCACAAGTCCTTGATCTTGGAGATATGTTGTCAACTTGTAGTTCCATGCTCTAGGTGCCTGCTTCAATCCATATAGAGCCTTCTTCAATTTACAAACATAATTTACCTTCTTGGGATCTTCATAGCCAGGTGGTTGTGACATGTAGACTTCTTCAGATATCCATCCATTCAAGAAAGCATTCTTGACATCTAATTGGTGTTGGGAGTGATGGTTGGATGCACTCAAGAAATGAGTTGGTGGTGCTAAACCTGCTTCACACCAGCCCTCCTTTGATTCCAGATATGCTTAGTACACACCTTGAACTTCCAAATGATACCAAAATATACTATATGTACTTTGGAAATGATTTGACTAATGATTGGAACAAAGCAGATGAGTTTGCACTTCACTAGACTTGAAAACTTTCTATTTTTGTCTTGATACCTGCTCAGCATTTTGCTCAGTGTGACCAGCACACTTACATTTGATCTAATTCCTTCTGGACATATTAAATTAGCTTAACAAGCTACCATTTGCAAGTGGAATGAGATAAAATGATGGACTATACTCAGAGAAAGATGTTTAGCAAAAATATATGTACCCCCGACTTTTTAGGAACTCTGCAGACACAGACGAGTGTGTACTTCGATCGAGATTTCTCCGAGATGGCTCATCCTTTGGCCTTGAGATTATGTAGGCTTGTAGTATGCTTGGAGCTGGTTCCAACAAGCTTTGAATCACTTGATTTGGTTCAGTAGATCCTGAGATATGCTCCTTTGAAGTTGACAGACTTGAGGATGATAACTCAAAGACAACAGAGATGATGAATGTAAATCTTTCTATTAGTTCACATGAATGTACAATCTCGTTTGCTTGATAGATGTAGCCTAACGAGTTGGAGATGTGTAGGCTATGGTGTAGCACTCACACACTCTATAATCAGGAATATTTGCCTCGGGAATGATGAAGGACACCCGCGACTTCTCAAGTACAACTTATATAAGAATGAGTGATGGTTTGAGTTCAAATTTGAATTCTTGGCTCCCTTCAATTACTCCTCTAAAAGTAGGGAGATATTCTCTCTACTAACCATCCACTTTTCCACGAATACAATCAAGTAGGTAAGTGATTAAAGTGATTACATGTAAATGCCAAGTCACTTAGACTTTTACAAATGAGTAAAATGGTAATAGTCTATAAGCATAGGTTCCTATGACTCTTAATTCATGTTGAGATATCCTTCAAGGGTTCCAAGCCAAATCTTCCAAGGGTTCAAGCCAATGTGTGAAGGCTTGAAATGCACCAACAGCTCCCCCTCAAGCCAAGCACTTTGGCTTCATCTTTAGTCTTCAATCACATCCTGTAATCCAATCATGGATTTGAATCTGCCAAGCTTGTTTCGATCCAATGCTTTAGTGAGTAAATCTGCACATTGCATATTAGTAGACACATAAATCAATTGAATGTCTTTACTAAGCAACTTCTCTCTCACATAGTGGTAATGAACCTCTATGTGTTTTGTTCTAGCATGATATATTGGATTAGCTGCAAGGTGAAGAGAGCTAGTGTTATCTCCAAAGATGATTGGTGGCCTAGTTTATAGACCTAACTCTGTAACTGCTCTAAAAGTAGGGAGATATTCTCTCTACTAACCATCCACTTTTCCACGAATACAATCAAGTAGGTAAGTGATTAAAGTGATTACATGTAAATGCCAAGTCACTTAGACTTTTACAAATGAGTAAAATGGTAATAGTCTATAAGCATAGGTTCCTATGACTCTTGCTTCATGTTGAGATATCCTTCAAGGGTTCCAAGCCAAATCTTCAAAGGGCTCAAGCCAATGTGTGAAGGCTTGAAATGCACCAACAGCTCCCCCTCAAGCCAAGCACTTTGGCTTCATCTTTAGTCTTCAATCACATCCTGTAATCCAATCATGGATTTGAATCTGCCAAGCTTGTTTCCATCCAATGCTTTAGTGAGTAAATCTGCACATTGCATATTAGTAGACGTCTGCGGAGGCACGCGAACAACACAAGGAAGAAGAAGAAGCTTGGAGCACAACACACAAGACTGAATGTATTACTAGAGAATGTACAAAGATAAATAGCCCATTAGGGCAATAGGCGTATATACAAGCCGGGGGAAAAAAACCTCCTAACGAGGGAAAAAAGTGCCCCGGCGGTCCTAGAGTGTTCACACACATCACTACCTAAATATATCAACAAATCCCCCCTGGGAGTGATGCGGTGAACAAGGAGCTGGCACTCATGTATAAGGAAGTGCCGAGCTATGTGGAAATCACTCCCAAAAAGGAAGTAAGCCCAAAGCTTTGCGGAAAGCTTCAAACTTCTCCCTAGGCAGAGCCTTCATGAAAAGGTCTGCAATGTTCTCCTGCGTGGGCACATATGCCAAGCTGATCTCCCCAGCAGAGAACCTCTCCCTGACATAGTGATAATGCACCTCAATGTGCTTAGTGCGAGCATGGAACACAGGGTTCCTCGCAACTGCCAATGCGCTCTGACTGTCAGTGAAGATGGTGGTGGCAGAAGACTGGCCAACACCCAAATCAGCCATAAGGCGTCTGAGCCACACACACTCAACAGTCGCTGTGAAAGCTGCCCTTTACTCAGCCTCACAACTGGAAGTGGCCACAGTAGGCTGCTTCTTGCTCAACCAAGATATACATGAGCTACCAAGCATGAAGCAAAAACCACTGGTGGACACACGAGTGTCATAGCAACCAGCCCAATCTGAGTCAGAAAAAGCATGCAAATCTGGCGGTAGTGATCCCCCCTTGGGATAAAACAACCCAAGTAGCCGAGTACCACTCAAGTAGCGAAAGATGCGCTTAACCGCTTTCCAATGCGTGACTCCTGGGCAATGCATAAACCTGCTCATCTGTGAGACAGCAAACTGAATATCTGGCCGAGTAATGCATAAGTAAATCAAGCATCCAACAGCCTGCTGATAGAGAACAGCATCAAATGCATCTCCAGCATCATGAAGACTCAATCGTAAACCTGTCTCCATAGGAGTGGCAATAGGCTTACAGTCTTCAAGGCCAAAACGCTGCAATAATGTGTCAATATATTTCGTTTGACACAAAGCCATTCCACCATCAACGTGCATAAACTGAATGCCCAAATAGTGATGCAAATGCCCCAAATCAGACATCTCAAATGAGGCATGCAAATCAGCCTTAAAATCAGCAATATCTGTCTCAATAGGACCAGTGAGCAGCATGTCATCAACATAGACAACAATGATCAGAAGCACATCATTAGCACGTTTAACATATAAGGTGCTTTCAGTTGGACTGTTCTCAAAACCATGTGCAATCAAATAGGCATGTATCTTCTCATACCAAGCACGTGGTGCTTGCTTTAAACCATATAACGCCTTCTTTAACCTGCACACCTAGTTTTCATGCCCTTTCTGCACAAAGCCACGGGGCTGAAAAACATACACTTCTTCATGCAAGTCACCATTCAGAAATGTTGTTTTAATGTCCAACTGATGTACATTCCAACCATGATGGGCTGCAAGTGCACAAATGCTCCGAACAGTAGTCATACGGCATGTAGGTGCAAAGGTCTCATCAAAATCAATGCCTCTTTCCTGCGCATAACCTTTTGCAACAAGCCTAGCCTTATACCTGTCAACTGTACCATCAGGTTTACGCTTCATCTTGTATACCCACTTAGTGCCAATGGCCTTCTTGCCAAGAGGCAAGTCACATAAAGACCATGTACCATTCTTCATTATAGCATCATATTCAGATTGCATAGCAGCCATCCAATTTTCTGAATTTTGTGCTTCATCAAAAGAAACAGGCTCATTCTCATCACAGAGACTAGATGCAGCCATAGCATAGCAATCTGATGCAAAGGAGGTACTATGAGAGCCTGAACGAGTACGATATGACAAAGGTGCATCTAATTTGCTGTCACGCAAAGTCTGCACCAACCATTTTGGCATAGTTTTTGCCTGTTCAATGTCAGCTCTCTCATCAACAAGTGCATCATGTAAATCTGCATCAGAAATGGAATGATCTGCATCATCATATGAAACTTGCAAAGGCTGAGAAATTGCCTCATTAGGACCAGCGCTAGCCTGTCCACCTGTAAAAAGAGGCATCAAAGTATCATATATGTCTTTGGAGCTAACAGATGTCTCCTTAGTACATGAAAGCAATGGCTGAATAGCATCTTCCACAAAGACAACATCACGGCTAACCAGAATGTGTTTAGTCTGTGGATGATACAGACGATAGCCTTTACTTTCAGAACTGTACCCAACAAAAATACATTTTACTGCCTTATCATCCAATTTTCTGCGATGTTGTTCAGGCACTAATGCATATGCCAAACAACCAAAAACACGCAGATGAGCAACAAATGGCTTGCGGTCATGCCAAGCCTCATATGGAGTGATAGACTGCAACGCTTTGGTGGGACACCTGTTCAGTACATATGCTGCACACATGACAACCTCAAGCCAGAAACTATGTGGTAAAGCCTGACTTTTGACCATGCACCTCGCCATCTCCATGAGTGACCTGTTCTTTCGTTCAGCAACTCCATTCTGTTGAGGTGTATACGGCACTGTACACTGGTGTTTTATCCCACGTTCAGCCAGAAATGCATTAAAATCTGAAGACATATATTCCCCCCCTCGATCAGAACGGAGGGTGCCCATTTTACATGCTGAGAGATTTTCAGCCAAAACCAAAAACTGTTTGAAGCACATGAACACTTCGGACTTTGCTTTGAGTGGATATACCCATGCATGCCTGGAAAAATCATCAATGAAAGTCACGAAGTAAAGGTAATTTCCAAAAGAGGGTGTCTGCATAGGACCATAGACATCACTATGTACAAGCTGCAATTTCTGCGTAGCCCGAACTGAACCATCTTTTGGAAAGGAAGAACGCTGCATTTTGCCCAAAATACAGCCTTCACAAACATGTTTTCCAGGTGCCTCAAGTTTGGGCAAAGAGGACACCATTTCAGATTTCTGCAGGCGTAACAAACTAGCAAAATTCAGATGACCAAAGCGTGCATGCCAAAGCTTTGCATCTGACATAGCCTGAGAATCATGAACTGCACATGCCGAATCATTCACAGATCTTTCATAGTCTATGAGCTTATACAGCCCACGACATAAAATGCCAGAAGCAATAATCACATCGCCATTTGAGAGATCATGGACTGTACACCTGTCATCAACAAATTTCACAACCAAGCCAATCTTGGCTAATGCAGAAACTGATAACAGATTCTTTTTGATCCCTGGCACAAATAAAGCATCTGATAAAGTGAAAGAACTACCATCAGCAGTAGTCAGAATGATCTTACCAACTCCCATAACAGGATAAGAGGAATTATTGGCGCATGTGACAGTATTCCCTGTAGGAGCAGGCTCAAGTGAAGAGAAGAAACTGCGCTGCGAGGTAATATGTTTGGTCGCCCCACTGTCAAAGTACCAAACATCTGAGTCTACTGTAGACATGCACTGATCATGAGAAGATGGGTCAAAACTGTAGACAGTAGTAAACGCCCATTCTTCTTCCTACACAAGATTTGCAGACTCTGTTTTTGGTGTAGAGGCCTCTGCAACAACCATTCTAGCCTCTTTCTTCTTTGCCTCTTTAGCAGCCAGTTTTGGACAGTTCTTTATGATATGATCATTGCCTTTACAGTACTTACAAAACAATTTCTGCTTTTCTGATTTTTTCTCATCTTTTTCTTGGTTCTTTGAATGTGCAGCATTTGCAGATTTCTGCTTACTCGTAGAAGAGCTCCATTTTCCTTTGCCTTTCTGACTAGCCAGGAAAGCTTGATCTGCAACACGCATAATGGACCTGTTCTGCCTGGACTGATCTTCCTGCAATAGAACAGAGACTAATTCCTCAAATGACAAGGCATTCGGATTGCCTTTCATCATCAACCGAAGAGTAGAGGCAAAACTCTGATATGAATCAGGAAGACCATTCAGAACGGTCTGCACAAGTGAGCTATCTGGTATAACCTCATCAGCAGAAATCAATTGTTCCTTCAGGTCTTTGATCTTTGTAAGAAAACTGTCCATAGAATCACCTTCATTCATGTGCTCACTCTCCAACTGTTTTCGGAGGTAAGCAACACGAGCCTCATTCCTAGCCTGGTACAAAGTGGTAAGTGTATCCCAAGCATCCTTTGCTGTTCTGCAAGAGCGAATGTGAGGAATAATGGCACGTTTGACAGACAAAGCTATCAATGCATGTGCCTGGGCATCTTTGCCATCCCAACGAATCTGCTCTGCAGTAGGTGCAACAGAAATAGCAGCACGAACAAGAATCTGCGGAATATCATCTTCGACACCATCTTCATCAGCTCCAACACCTGTATTTGCAGTACCTGTCGTTACAGGTGTAACAAGACGTCTTTCAACACCCTGCACAATGTTCCACAATCCTTTTGCAACCAGTACATGTCGCATCATATAAGCCCATAATGGGTAGTTGGTACCATCCAACTTATCCTCAACAGCCAACATACGGAATACATCACTGCTTTCAGCCATGGCCGGTGACTAAAATACCTTGATGCAGAAAATTGACTGTATCTCAAAAAGTTGAACAGAACTGCCCAGACGAGTTCTGCTAGACCTGTAGCACACTTCGAGACGCTTAAACTGGCGAACAGAAACTAGTATATACCTTTGGCAAAAAAGGACAAAATAGCCTGCACAAGCACTGCGATAGTGCGTTCGGAGGCCGAAACGAGCTCAGATTTTGTGCGAATCTGAGACTGCAAACGGAGGAGTGTCGACGGTGCCCTAGAAGAAGCAACGACCTGCTCTGATACCAATTGTTGGAGTTAGACGTCTGCGGAAGCACGCGAACAGCACAAGGAAGAAGAAGAAGCTTGGAGCACAACACACAAGACTGAATGTATTACTAGAGAATTTACAAAGATAAATAGCCCATTAGGGCAATAGGCGTATATACAAGCGGGGGGAAAAAAACCTCCTAACGAGGGAAAAAAGTGCCCCGGCGGTCCTAGAGTGTTCACACACATCACTACCTAAATATATCAACAATTGCATATTAGTAGACACATAAATCAATTGAATGTCTTTACTAAGCAACTTCTCTCTCACATAGTGGTAATGAACCTCTATGTGTTTTGTTCTAGCATGATATATTGGATTAGCTGCAAGGTGAAGAGAGCTAGTGTTTTCTCCAAAGATGATTGGTGGCCTAGTTTATAGACCTAACTCTGTATATAGAAGCTTCAACCAGATAGCTTCTTGAGTGGCATTGGCAAGCCCTCTATATTCTGCTTCAGTGGATGACAATGCCACTGTAGGTTGCTTCTTGGATGAACAAGAAATAGGTTTATCTCCTGCAAAACAAATGTATCCTCATGTGCTTCTCCTATCATCCTTGCATCCTGCCCAATCTGCATCTGAGTAAAATTTAATGTCAATATCTGATGTATAAGGAAAGTACAAACCATGATTCTGAGTTCCCTTCAAATACTTCAAGATCTTCTTTGCTGCCTCTAGGTGAGGTACCCTTGGTTTGTGCATGAATTGACTAAGCACACTAACTCCATATGCTATGTCAATTCTTGTCAAGGTAGCATAGTTCAAACTACCTACCATACTTTGGTATCCTGTGATGTCTTGGACTTCTTCTCCTTC
This sequence comes from Ceratopteris richardii, assembly GCA_020310875.1. NCBI lineage: Eukaryota > Viridiplantae > Streptophyta > Polypodiopsida > Polypodiales > Pteridaceae > Ceratopteris > Ceratopteris richardii. Next base: position 80,982,678 of record CM035411.1, read on the forward strand.
ATGAGCACTTAGCTTATGGTTGACTTCCATTGGAATAGTAGATACTTTAGCATCCTGCAAGCCAAACTTCTTGACCATATCCTGCACATACTTCTTTTGAGTGATATATATACCTGCGTTGGTGTAGACTAACTCAAGACCTAAGAAGTACTTCAATAATCCAAGATCATTAATCTTGAATTCTTTCATCATCAGTCCTTTGATGTGTTTAATTGCATTGACATCATTGCCTGTAATGATGATGTCATCAACATAAACACACAAGTAGATTACCTTTGTACTACTTCTCTTTATGAATAGAAAAGTGTCTGCTTTACTCATTACAAATCCTTGGTCTTGGAGGTAGGTTGTCAACCTGTAATTCCATGCTCTAGGTGCCTGCTTCAAACCATATAGAGCCTTCTTCAATTTACAAACATAATTTACCTTATTGGGATCTTCATAGCCAGGTGGTTGTGACATGTAGAATTCTTCAGATATCCATCCATTCAAGAAAGCATTCTTGACATCTAATTGGTACATATTCCAATTCTTGGATGTAGCTACACTCACCAATATTCTGATACTTGGCATCTTGGCCATAGGAGAAAATGTCTCCTTATAATCAATGCCTTGGGTTTGTGCAAAACCCTTGGCTACCAACCTAGCTTTGTACCTGTTTATTGTTCCATCTGAATTCTTCTTTAGTTTGTAGATCCATCTGGATCCTATCACCTTCATAGAGTCCTTCTTGGGTACCAAGTCCCAAGTATCACTCTCTTTGAGAGCTTCCATCTCTTCATCCATGGCTTCTTTCCATTTTGGTTTGGTAATTGCTTCTTCATAGGTACCTGGTTCTTCATTCAACAAGTCCTTTGCAAGATATACAGAATGTTTAGTTACAAGTGATGTGTCATACCCAAATCTGATAGGCTTCTTCTTTTCTCTCTGAGATCTCCTCATTGCTTGAGTTGAGGATTCTGGTTTATCTTCTAGTTGCTTCATCTTCATCTTCCCTTTATATTTCCAAGCCTTGAACTCCTCAAGATTTATTGTATCATCATCATCTGAGCTTGATTCATCTTTCTGGATTGGTTCCTCCTTGGTGAGCTTTGGGAAATCTTCTTCCATGTCATAGGGTAGACTAATCTTCCTGCATTCATTCTCATACCATGAGTCATTCTCATCAAAGATGACATCTCTGCTTACCTTGAAACCTTTGTTTGTTGGGTTGTAGAATCTGTATCCCTTTTGGCTCAAATCATAACCAATGAAGATACATTTTTCAGCTTTAGGATCTAGCTTTCCCCTTACCTGTGAGGGAATATGCACATATGCTACACAACCAAAGATTTTACAATGGTCCAGAGAAAGTCTCTTACGATGCCAAGCTTCATATGGTGTCATGCCATCAAGTGATTTGGATGGCAACCTGTTAATGAGATAGGTGGCTGTGGATACACTCTCTGCCCAAAGATAATTTCGCAACTTCTTTTCATTAAGCATAGACCTAGCTGTTTCTACAATGAGTCTATTCCTTCTTTCAGCTACCCCATTTTGTTCAGGTGAGTACCTTGTAGTAATCTCCCTTTTGATGCCTCTTTCCTGCAAGAAATCTTCAAACTCATTGGAGAAGTACTCTCCTCCACCATCTGACCTTAGCCTCTTCAAGCTTCTTCCTGTTTGATTTTCAACAAGTGCAAGATACCTCTTGAAACAATTAAACACTTCATCTTTATGCTTCATAAAGTATAAGATGGTCCATCTGCTATAGTCATCAATGAAGGGCACATAATACCTTGAACCTGAAATGGAAGTGTCCTTGCTAGGTCCCCAAACATCTGTGTGTACCAAGTCTAGGTAGTCTTTATGCATGAAACCTTTCCTTGAATATGGCAACCTGTGAGACTTACCAAACTGACATGATCCACACTTGTAAATCATGTGTTGCTTGGACACATTAGGTATCCCAAGCACACATTGATCCCTGCACATTTGCTTTAAGGTTCTTTCACCTATGTGACCTAATCTCTTGTGCCATATCTCTAACTCTGAAAGTGTTTGATCCTTGTAATTATACAAAGCAATATTCTTGGTGTCTTCTAGCTCAAAAGTAAACAATCTACCTGATTTATCTCCTTTGGCTATCCTTCTGAATCCATGTCTTGGGTCCTCCACATATGCTCCATGTTGTGTGAATCTGACCTGCAAACCTTTCTCCACAATCTGACCAACACTCATTAGATTCTTGGTGATGGTTGGTACATAGAGTACCCTGCTCAATAGATTTTGATTACCATCACATGTCTTCACATTTCCAATCTTTACAACAGAGTGTTTAGTATCATCACCTGTTTGTACCTGATGTTTGCCCTTGGGTTCTTCTAAATCAGAAAGTAGTGCCACATTGCCAGCTACATGGTTAGAACATCCTGAGTCAATATAAAATAAATGATCATCATTTGTACCTGCCTTGGAGGTCATATTCATGATCAATAGGGAGTCATCTTGCTCCTCTGTGTAGTTGTTGTAATCTCTTCTATTTCTGAATCCACCTTGGTAGTTACCATTGTGGTTGTGGTTGTAATTGTTGTTGTATTGATTGTTGTATCCATTGTAGCTTTGATGTTGGTTGAATCTGCATCTACCTTGAGAGTATCCACCTCTTGAGTAGCCTCTTCCTCTCTGATTCTTGTAGTTCTTGTAGCATTCATCTGTGGTATGATTGGACAATCCACAAATGTTGCTTGGTGATGAGTTGTAGGGTCTCCCCCTACCTAACTTACCTCCTCTGCGTCTTCCTCTAGATGATTTACCTCTCCCTGCATAATTAGCTTGGGAGGTAGAGCCTTCTTCATCCTGTTTCTTCACTTTATCTTTATCCTTAACTTTCTTATCACTATAGAGAGCAGAGGGGTTGTTACCTTTTGATTGATCTCCTGCCTTTGTAAACTTTGCTTCATGTGTGAAAAGTTGGCCCATAAGTGTTGTGAGATCTGGGGTATGCATGTCCATATAGAGGTCCATTGCAGTGGTGAAACTTTCCCACTTATCATCTGCCTTGAGTCCATTTGTTACTTGCCTGACTATTTGCTCCTCTTCAATCTCTTCTCCAATGCTTGCTAATTGGTCTGCCACATCTTTAATCTTTGTCACATACTCTGAGACTGATTGCTTGGGCTGCTTCCTAAGAGTTGTGAATTCAATCCACAGTTGATTCTTCCTAGCCCTTGTGTTGGACGAAAAGTAGTTTGACAAGGTTTCCCAAGTCTCTTGGGAAGTCTTACAATTCCTTACATGAGGTAAAAGGAAATCAGATATAGAGTTAAGAATCTAAGACCTTGCCAAAGCATCCTTTGCACACCATTGGTTTAGTCTCTCATGTTCATCCTTGGTGGGTAGTCCTCTAGTGTTGAATGAGGGCAATTCCTCATCTCCTGATATGTATCCAAATAAGCTCCTTCCTTGTAGATAGGTCTTCATCCTCAGAGACCAAGCTTGGTAGTTGTTCCTGTCCAATTTGTCAATGAATGATGGAAAACCATCTCCCATGTTTACCTTATTTGCTTTGATACCACTGTTGGGAGTGATGGTTGGATGCACTCAAGAAATGAGTTGGTGCTGCTAAACCTGCTTCACACAAGCCCTCCTTTGATTCTAGATATGCTTAGTACACACCTTAAGCTTCCAAATGATACCAGAATATACTATATGTACTTTGGAAATGATTTGACTAATGATTGGAACAAAGCAGATGAGTTTGCACTTCACTAGACTTGAAAACTTTCTATTTTTGTCTTGATACCTGCTTAGAGTTTTGCTCAGTGTGACCAACACACTTACAATTGATCTAATTCCTTCTGGACATATTAAATTAGCTTAACAAGATACCATTTGCAAGTGGAATGAGATAAAATGATGGACTATACTCAGAGAAAGATGTTTAGCAAAAATATATGTACCCTCGACTTTTTAGGAACTCTGCAGACACAGACCAGTGTGTACTTCGATCGAGATTTCTCCGAGATGGCTGATCCTTTGGTCTTGAGATTTTGTAGGCTTGTAGTATGCTTGGCGTTGGTTCCAACAAGCTTTGAATCACTTGATTTGGTTCAGTAGATCCTGAGATATGCTCCTTTGAAGTTGATAGAATTGAGGATGATAACTCAGAGACAACAGACATGATGAATGTAAATCTTTCTATTAGTTCACATGAATGTACAATCTCATTTGATTGATAGATGTAGCCTAATGAGTTGGAGATGTGTAGGCTATGGTGTAGCACTCACACACTCTATAATCAGGAATATTTGCCTCGGGAATGATGAACGACACCCGCGACTTCTCAAGTACAACTTATATAAGAATGAGTGATGGTTTGAGTTCAAATTTGAATTCTTGGCTCCCTTCAATTACTCCTCTAGAAGTAGGGAGATATTCTCTCTACTAACCATCCACTTTTCCACGAATACAATCAAGTAGGTAAGTGATTAAAGTGATTACATGTAAATGCCAACTCACTTAGACTTTTACAAATGAGTAAAATGGTAATAGTCTATAAGCATAGGTTTCTATGACTCTTGCTTCATGTTGAGATATCCTTCAAGGGTTCCAAGCCAAATCTTCGAAGGGTTCAAGCCAATGTGTGAAGGCTTGAAATGCACCAACAATTGGTACATGTTCCAATTCTTGGATGCAGCTACACTCACCAAAATTCTGATTGTTGGCATCTTAGCCACAGGCGAAAATGTCTCCTCATAATCAATGCCTTGGGTTTGTGCAAAACCCTTGGCTACCAACCTAGCTTTGTACTTGTTGATTGTTCCATCAGATTTCCTCTTTAGCTTGTAGATCCATCTAGATCCTATCACCTTCATAGAGTCCTCCTTGGGTACTAAGTCCCATGTGTCACTCTCCTTGAGAGCTTCCATTTCTTCATCCATAGCTCCTTTCCATTCTGGTTTGGTGATTGCTTCTTCATATATACATGGTTCTTCATTCAACACATCCTTTTCAAGGTATACAGAATGCTTAGTTATAAGAGATGTATCATACCCAAATCTGATTGGTTTTTTGCTTTCTCTCTTAGATCTCCTGATTGACTGATTTGAGGATTCTGGAATATCCTCTAGTTGCTTCATCTTCATCTTTCCTTTGGACTTCCATGATTTGAATTCTTCAAGGTTGATTGTGTCATCATCCTCTGAACTTGAGTCTTCTTCTTTGTTTGGTTCCACTTTGATTAGCTTTGGAAACTCCTCTTCCAAATCATAAGGTAGACTAATCTTCCTACATTCATTCTCATACCATGAGTCATTCTCATCAAAAATGACATCTCTACTTACCTTGAAGCCTTTGTTTGTTGGGTTGTAGAATCTGTACCCTTTTTGATTCAAATCATAACCAATGAAGATACATTTTTCAGCTTTAGGGTCTAGCTTTCCCTTACCTGTGAGGGAATATGCACATATGCAATACAACCAAAGATTTTGCAATGATCCAATGATGGTCTCTTACCATGCCAAGCTTCATATGGTGTCATTCCATCAAGTGACTTTGATGGCAGCCTGTTAATGAGATAGGTGGCAGTAGATACACTTTCTGCCCAAAGATAATTTGGTAATTTCTTTTCATTAAGCATAGACCTAGCTGTTTCAACAATAAGCCTATTCCTTCTTTCAGCTACCCCATTTTGTTCAGGTGAGTACCTTGTGGTTATCTCCCTCTTGATGCCTCTTTCCTGCAAGAAGTCTTCAAATTCATTGGAGAAGTATTCACCTCCTCCATCTGACCTTAGTCTTTTCAAGTTTCTACCTGTTTGATTTTCAACTAGTGCAAGATATCTTTTGAAACAATTAAATACTTCATCCTTATGCTTCATAAAGTATATCACAGTCCATCTGCTATAATCATCAATGAAGGACACATAGTACCTTGATCCTGAAATGGATGGTTCCTTGCTAGGTCCCCAAACATCTGTATGCACCAATTCCAGATAGTCCTCATGCATAAAACCTTTCTTTGAATAGGGCAACCTGTGTGAATTACCAAACTGACAAGCTCCACACTTGTAAATCATGTGTTGCTTGGATACATTAGATATCCCAAGCACACATTGATCTCTACTCATTTGCTTCAAGGTCCTTTCACCTATGTGCCCTAGTCTCTTGTGCCATATTTCTAATTCTGAAAGTGTTTGATCCTTGTAATTGTATAAAGCAATGTTTTTGGTGTCTTCTAGCTCAAAAGTAAACAATCTACCTGATTTTTCTCCCTTGGCTATCCTTTTGAATCCATGTCTTGGGTCCTCCACATATGCTCCATGTTGATTGAACTTGACCTGTAAACCTTTTTCCACAATCTGACCAACACTCATTAGGTTCTTGGTGATAGTTGGAACATAAAGTACTCTGCTCAATAAGTTTTGATTACCATCACTAGTCTTTACATTACCAATCTTTACAATAGAATGTTTAGTATCATCACCTGTCTGTACCTGATGTTTGCCCTTGGGTTCTTCTAGATCAGAAAGTAGTGCCATATTACCAGCTACATGGTTAGAACACCCTGAATCAATATAGAATAAGTGATCATCATTGATACCTGACTTAGAAGTCATATTCATGATCAATAGGGAGTCATCTTGCTCCTCTGTGTAGTTTTTG
>CM035411.1:80999321-81121821 GCA_020310875.1 Ceratopteris richardii
ACATTAATTTCACTTTCATGTTCTTAAACCTTCCAACATTCATTAGCTTCATGCACCCTGTGTGTGCCACGACTGGACCCGATCCACCCGGATTGCGATCACCTCCACATTTGAACCCGACGTGAAATGCTTCGTGGCATTTGCTTCTGATCTTGTTGGGAGGTTGTGATCCATACCTTTGTTTCATATTTTTCTTCCTCATCATTTCATCATCATAAGTCTTGAGTGTTGCACTAGATTTCTCACAGTATCGTGCACATCTTCGTCGTGAAGTAAACACATTTGTGAGAGATCTAGAGCATCGTGCACCACTTGCTTATTCACATAAGATGGAGGAAGGATTCAAATCCCTTATTGTTGAGAAACAAGGCCAAAGAATAGTCTCTTCTATGTTGAGAGAAAAGGGAAAATTCAATGGCATCAACATCACAAGCTACTTACATTTATTTGAAGAGAAAGCTATGATTTTTGGTCTTCCTAAAGATCTTTTGATATCATTCTTTGAACGAATTGTTGATAGCTCTATCATAAACCGTGTCACTCAATATGATAGTCTTCCTTGGAGTTATTTTAGAAAGGAGATGCTCAAAGAATTCTATCTTGAAGATTATACCCAACATAATCGGGATGGATTCTTATGATGGGTCAATTCACCAAAGCCTAGTAGCTCTATTACCCACTTACAAAATGAGTATATTAGACACTATGAACAACTTCCTAATGAGGATAAGATAACTTTGGAACCTGATCTTCTGATCAATTTTCTTAAGCTTCTTCATCCTGAAACTCGTAGGGAAGTTGAACGGCGATTAGAAGAACTAGATAAGCGTTATGGTCTTACTAACAATTGGCAAAAAGTGTGTAAAGTAGTAGAGGCTATAGCCCTTAGACATCAAAGAAAATCCATGCTTTATGAGCAAACTAGTCTTCCTCAAGCTAGCCTTCCACAAACTAAGAAGAAAGTTAGAGAACAATCCCATGCTATGCTTTTTGAATCTACTCCTATTCCTCAAATGATGGAGCCTACTCAAGGTTTTAAAGTAGAGCCAAATAAAAGTGTAGTTGAACAATCTCAAGTGGAAATTCTCACTAAGCAAATGGAAAGTCTTATTGCTAAACAATCCAATTTGGCCAAGACTATAGATGCTTTACAATCTAATTACACCAAAACTTTCCAAAATCAAATGAGCCCAATGTCTTTTCAAGAGCCTAATCAACATGTTATAGCTACCAATCAAAATCCACAAGTAGCTCCTACTCAAGCATATCAAGTTCCTCCAATGCATAATCCTTCAATGCAAAATCCTCATCCTCATATGCAAAATCCTCAAATGTTTCAAAACATGTATCCTCAAGCTTCACAAATAGCTTTTCAAAATCCTCAAAATCAAAATTTTCAAAATCATCAACCGTATAATATGGAAGCTCCACCTCAAGTACCACATGTTGCTCCCCAAGCTCCTCAAATACATCGATTGCCTTATCAAAATCCTAATTATCTTGTTCAAGCAATACCTTATCAACAAAATCCTCAATTTCAAAATTTCCCACCACAAGTTAATCAAAATCATCAAAATCAAAATGGTTTTGTGTGTGGCCCTCGTAGGTGTCCTTGGTGTGATTTGTTAGAGCACTTTTTGAGAGATTATGAACTACTCAAGGCTACCTTTGTAAGGAAATTATGGTAAGGGACGAATGAAAAAACATTATGAAAATAAACCATAACGAACGTAGGAACTAGAGGAGTGAAACTAAAAGCTCTTGATGAACAACAAGTAGAATCAAGTAAACCCATAAACGAAGGTGAATTTTCCATAGAGGCTTTAGTAAGAGCACGAGATGAGATTAGGAGAATAACGGCTTGGGAGTCACCGATAGAAGATCAATCTCTTATTTCTCACATATCCAATGTAGAAGAAAAACGAAAAAGAGATGAAGCTGAGCCTAGTGAAAGAAGAGTAATGCGAAAGCAAACCTTAGAGGGAATAGAAAAAATCATAGACCAGGGAGAAACATCACAATACAAAGATAAGAAACAAGAATCAGAACCCAATGAACAAAAACAAGAGGAGAAACAAAAAGGGAAGAAGACAAAGCAAAGAAAAACAGAACCAAAGCCTTTGGATAAACAAGAACAATCAAAACAAACTGAAGACCAGACACGAGAACATGAACAAAAACAAGACCCTGGGCAAAAAAAAAAGAAACCAAAGAGAAAACCTAAAGCCATCTTGATTTTCAGAAATTGAGAGAAAAATAGATCCTATGGAGATTTTAGATGACATTTTGTTTAAGATTCAAGTGACTATGTCTTTAGAACAATTTTTCTCTATTGCAAAGCCTATTTTTAAAGATAACTTTATCGGCCTAATTAAAAGGAAGAGGTTTCCGCTTAATCTAGATACTGAGATGCAAGATTCTCTAGATCAAGATCAAGCTATGAATGAAGCCTTAAACTTTGATGAATCTGATGAAGAGGACTTTGATGATGATGAAGTAAATGTTAATAAAAATTTCTTAGGACCTATTCAACCTGACCATGAAAATCATGAAAACAATCCTGAAAGTCACTTTAAAAGAACATTTTGGTCTAGAGGTACATCAGAGATGCATGTTAAAATAGGAAATGTTAAGAACACTATCACTGTAAATGCATTAGTAGATTCCTGCTCCGAAATCAATGTGATTTCAAGAGAAATTTATGATAAGTTTAAATGGCCCATAGGTAAAGATTGTGGATGGCATATGAGAACTGCAGATAATGATGTAGGTACCCTGTATGGAGCTTGTGCTAGTGTGCCCATATCCATAGGAGGAATCACAGAAGAGTTTCACTTTTTTATTCAAGATAATTGCTCCTATGAAGTTCTCTTAGGTCAACCCTTTATTTGTGAGAGTCGTATGGAAACTAAAGCCATGGATGATGGGTCTACCTATGCTAGATTTAAGTCTAAGGATGGAATGCAATCACTTCAAGTCATGATAGTAGGAGTGAATCATCCTAGGAATCGATTGTCAATTAGAAAGAAACCTATTGTTACTTAGAGTCATGAGCATGCTTGTAGTGATTGTGCACCTCAATTCATGTTTGGAGCTACATATGATCAAAATTTCGGATAGAATCCATTGTTGAGCAGGACAACAGTGGATATGGTTTGACATCTCGCATCCAAACAACATGTACAATAGTTTGTCACTTTGTTTTCCACATTCTAGATTAGATTTTCTTCGTAAGAGTCAATTGTCCAAGTCTTTTATCCAAAAAACCCAAAAAAATTATAAAAATAACAAACGCATGGAACATGATGAGAAGATTGAGCATGTGATTGAAACATCTCATTGTTTCTCTACTCTTGAGGAGTTAGAGTTATGTCTTCAACAAAATTCTAATTCCCATATTATTCTTCTTTCTTCCCTTGATGAGTATGCTCTAATCCAAAAGTATACTCTCAATGTTGACAAGTGCTCAAAATTTAACCAAACACATGATGCCTTAGTTGAAACAAAGTAAAAAGCTGTAGATAAAAAAATCAAACCCATAGCTCAACCATTACCTCAAGGAAGTAATGAAAAAAGTATTGATGTGAAAAATGATCCAATTCTTCGGGATAAGAAAAACATAAGACATACATTCATGGATGAGACAATCAAACAGGTGAAAATTGGTAGAGATGATGACTTTCTTTTGCCAGCAGAGAGAGATAAATTTGAGGGAGTCATACGTAGCCATGGAAAAGCCTTTACTATGTATCCTCATGAGATTGGTTGTGTAGATCCTAAGCTAGTTGCACCCATGATAATCTTTACTATTCCACATATCCCATGGAATCTTCATCCTTTACCAGTTCCAAAGGCTCACTTACTTGAGCTAATGAAACTAATTAAGGAGAAGATAAACATGAGAATTTTAGAGCCATCTTTTGCACCTCACTCAAATAGATGGTTCACTATGCCTAAAAAGAATGGGAAACTACGTTTTATTCAAGATCTCCAACCTGTCATTAAAGTCACCATAAGGAATGTAGGAACAGGACCCATTGTAGATGAGTTTGCTGAATCATTTTCAAGACATTCTATCTATTCAATGGGTGATTTATATTCTGGATATGACCAATTCCAATTAGAAATTGATAGTCGTGACATTACCACAATGAAAACTCCTTTAGGCTTAGTGCGAATGTGTACTTTACCTCAAGGAGCGACTAATTCTGTGGCTCATATGATGAGTGCTATGAATATGGTCTTACATGATTTTATCCCTCATATAACTATGCCATTCATTGATGATATTCCAATTAAAGGGAGTGAGGAACCTGTAAAGGACATTACTTTAGATTCATCTGGATGTCGTAAATTTGTTCTTGACCATATCTCTGATTGTAAAAGAATATTTCAACGATTTGAAGAGGTAGGTCTCACATTTTCCATAGAAAAATCTGTTTTTGGTGTCAACGAGGTTCTTATTGTTGGACATTTATGTGGCCATTATGGTCGAAAGCCATACCCACAAAAATTTGATGCCATTAGCAAGATTTCTGAAACATGTAACAACGTGAGTGAGGTACGTAGATTTCTTGGTGCTTGCATCTTTTATGTTATTTGGATCCCATACTTTGCTCATGTTGTTAATTGTCTCTATGACTTGTTGGTGAAGAATCGAAAATTTATTTGGACTGACAAACACACTCAAGCTATGCGTAAATTGAAGAAATTATTGCTTGAAGCTCCCATCCTTAAGCGTGTAGACTATTCTGCTAACAAACCTATTATATTGACTGTTGATATTAGTCCTATTGGTATAGGTTGGGTCATAAGTCAAGATGATAGTGAAGGGAATAGATATGCAATTAGGTTTGGTGCCAAAATTCTACATGAAACACAACGAAAATATCCACAGATCAAACGAGAACTATGGGGTATGGTAACAGCTTTGAAAACAGACAAAGAATATTTCATTGGTGCAAATGTCAAAGTTGAGACTGATTTTTTGCCTCTCATTGGAATGATAGCCAATTGTTCATCTCCTGATATAGCCATGCTTAGATGGATCTCATATATTAAGTTCATAAATCCTGAGTTAGTTCATATTTCAGGTAAGTCAAATTCAGTTGCTGATATGATATCGAGAGCTAGATTTGATGATCTTGAAAGTGATGTAATAAAGAATGTGAACTTAATTGACTATGTTCCACATATATACGAGTATGAGCAATTTCATGAATATGAGTATGAAAATGAACGGAGAGACATAGGAAAGTATCTGAGTACACTACAACCATTACCTAACTGGGCTACGAATAGATTCTATAACATTAGGAAACGAGCTTATAACTTTTTCCTCTGTAATGGTTATCTTTGGAGACATGCTAAGGGTAAGGTTAAGAATCCACAACAAGTCCTAGGAAAACGAGGTCTTCAATTGCAAGTAATGAAGAAAATGCATGAGACATTATGGGCAGGTCATAAAGGATTTTTTGGAACATATGAAAAAATTAGAAGTACCTATTATTGGCCTAGGATGTATGTTGACATTAGTAGCTATGTTTCTACATGTTCTACTTGTCAACTCCATTCATCAGTCAAACATAGAGATCCGTTGCATCCTACTTATCCACCTTGTATTCACTACAAGTGGGTAGTAGATCTTGTAACTATGCCTAAAGGTATTGACAAAATGCGTTACATTGTACTTGCAAGAGAAGACTTAACTAATCATGTAGAGGGACATGCACTACAATGTAAGACCACTTACAATGTTTGCAAATTCTTGCTTGAAGATGTCATAAGTCGCTTTGGGTACATAGAGAAGTAGTTGTCGATCGTGGAGAGTTCAATGCGAGAGAAGCTAAAGAGTTCTTTGAGCGTCATGGTATTCATTTGTCTCTCACTACTGCATATAACCCAGAGGCCAATGGTAAAGTAAGAGAGGGCATCCACCTATTGTGAAAGCCATATCTAAAGCATGTAATGGTGACATCAAACAATGGCCTAGATTCTTACCTTTTGCACTTTGGGCAGATAGAATGACATGCACACGTACTACTGGATATATGCCTGCTGAACTCATGTACTGTCAAAAACCATTGTTTCCAATTCAGTCTCATATTTTTGCATGGTCAAATTTGCCTTGGTCTAAAAACATGTCTACTGATGATTTTTTGAGTTTGCGCATTAACCAGTTAAAACAAGGTAAATTAAGACTTGATGATGCCGTTGAAAAATTAAGAGAATCTAGAATGAAGAACAAGCATTATTTTGATAAAACTCATCGATTGCGTCCCAAGCCAATTGAAGAAGGAGATTGGGTGCTCATTTATGATAGTACATTTGACTCTCAATATGACGCACGCAAAAAGCTCACTCAACGGTGGTTTGGTCCATACATTGTATCAAAAGTCAACAACAATGGTACGTATGCTTTTTGTAAATTAAATGGTGTTGCACTAAAAACTTTGATTGCAGGTAAAAGGATAAAGCTATTCAAGAAACGTGATAATGACGAGTACATTTTGGATGAGGACATTGAAGAAGATGACAACAATGAGGCCGATTCATAAACAGGAGTATCCATGTTATAAAAATAAAAAATAAAAAATAAAAAAAATAAAAAAAATAGAAAATAAAAATAATTTAAAAAAAAACGTATAAAAATATCATTAATTTTTCAAGTTCATGTTGCTGTGTTTTTTTTTCCATTCTTGTTTCATGCATGTTTGATTTCCGTCTTTGCATTGCATTGCATATCCACATCACTTGAGTCAAAAAAAGGGCAAACGATGATTTCTCTACTTGTGTAAAATTGTATCTTGAGTAGTAATTTATCTACTAAGAAATCAGTTATAATCTAGGATTATAAAAAGATAGGACATGTAGATTCGGAGGTTTATTTTGGTGACATGACTGTCATATATAAACATGCATATGTATCCTGTATCGAAAGCATAATTGTTGAAATCCTAGCTCCTTCTATTGCATGTTTCTACATCCTTAGTCCATCTCACAACACTTGTATCGGAGTTTAAACAATTGTTCTTCGTCATCAAAAATGGTTGTACCTTGTATCGCGGTTTAATTTTTCCCCATCATCAAAAAAAAAAAAAAAAAAATGTTACGAGTAAGTTTACACTTTCTTCCACCCCAAAAAAAGTTATCATAACCATAAAGTTGCCGAATCATCATAATCAAAAAAAAAAGCAAGCCAAAGGAGGATAAAGAGGCATAGTAGAATAAATCACGGGCTATATAGGCAGATTTATGCATTAGTGGAGTTTAGTTAGATTTCCTTGCATGTTATCAGAGAAAGAGCATATTCATATTTATGTAGGAAAGGAGTTGATCTAAAATAAGCTAAAAATGAAAGATGTCTCTTGAGAATCCTAAATCTTTGTTTATAATCGTATTTAAGGTAGATTGCTTTATGAAAAAGGTAAAAATTTTTCTTCAAGATGAGAGGAACTGATGCTGAAAATGACTCAATACATCCACTTCCACTTCATATTGATGCTTGTTTGTTTTCTTTCTTGTTGTCAATGTTGCTTGTTCATTTGCATAGATGTTGCCTATTTGTTCATGCATATTCATGTTGCGTGTTTCAATTCTTTCTTTCATGAAAATTTTGCTTCATGTCACGTTGCCTACTCATTCATAACAATGTTGCATGTTCATTTATAGAAATGTTACCTATTTATTTATGCATATTCATGTTGCCGAGAAGATGTCAAGAGTTTCATGGACACAACAAAATTTCCACGATCAGAAGTCGATGAAGAATATGAAAACATGCGAAGACTAGCTCGTTTACCACTTTACAATGGAGCAAAGATATCTGTACTACGTGTGTCACTCGCAATGCTCAATCTACAGTCCATTTATGGATGGTCAGATAGTAGTGTCACTGAATTGTTCAAGTAACTAGACAACAAATTGGCTTTCATTGTTGTATCAAAATAACTTTATTTACTAATATCGTTTTCATTGCTTATTGCAGGCTTCTTAAAGATCAATTTTTGCCAGAGGGCAATGACATGCCTCCAACACGTGGAGATGCAAAAAAACTTTTACAGTCCATTCAAATGGATTATACTAAAATTCATGCTTGTCCGAATGATTGCATTCTCTTTCGGAATAAATATGAGCATCTCCATGTATGTCCAAAGTGTGGAGCAAATAGATTTAGAGAAGACCTTGTAGGTGAAGCAATCCCCGCAAAGGTTCTTTGCCACTTTCCTATCATTCCACAAATTAAGAACATGGTTAGATGCAAATCTATAGTTGAGTTAATGTCATGGCATAAAAAGAGCAGGTCTACACATGGTGTAATGTGAGTGCCTGCTGACTTTGATCCTTGGAAGCACATAGATAGTAAGTGGTCAGAGTTTGCTAGTGAGCCTCGATCCATATGTCTAGGCCTAGCTATGGATGGAGTGAATCCATTTGGTTTACGCATTTCTTCATGGAGCACATGGCATGTATGTTTGGTGAATTATAACATCCCACAATGGTTGGCCACAAAGAAAGGTCATTTATTATTAGCTCTTATTGTACAAGGTAAGTATAAGGTAAAAAACATGGATGTATATCTTGCACCATTTGTGGAAGAATTGCGCATTTTATGGGATGGGATTATTGTGTGTGACATGTCTCAACCTATAAGAAAACGAGATGTGAGAGTCCAAGGCATACTTATGTGGATGATGCATTATTGGCCTGGTTATGGTGAATGTTCAGGTTTATTGATTTTGGGTTACCATGCTTGTCCCTTATGCGGACCACGACTCGAAGCACGCTATTCCAAAGCACTACATAAAACTGTCTATGAAGGACACCATAGATATTTGTGTGATGGACATGTTTTACGTGAAGGAAAAAAAGATTGACAAGTGCAACTGCAAATGAAATCTAGTGATTGGAAATAACTATGGGATTCAGAAAATTCAGTCACTCACATGAAGCGGTTGTCTATTTTTCATGAACTCCATTATTGGAGTGAATTGTTGATCAATCATTTGGTAGACCCGATGCATATTTTTAAGAATGTGGGAGAGATTCTTTGGAAAACTTTGATCCAAAAGAAAGAAAGCAAAGCACAAAGGGAGGGCTTAGAAGAGCGAGGTCGTATGCGAGAGTTGTGGGCAATTACTAAGCTCAACGGAATAGTATCGTTACCAAGAGCTCCTTGGGTGCTTCGGAGGATGGAAGAGCAACAAGTGAAGAAAAAAATTTCAGAGTTTTGGACACCTACTCGATGCATGAGGTGTCTAAATACTGCTTTCACATGAAACAACGATCTTGGAGGGCTCAAGTCTCATGATTGCACACGTTTTTACAGTTGGTGCTGCCTGTAGCCCTAAAAGATTGTCTTTCGGAGGATGTACGAAGAATCATTTATAAAATTAGTTTTTTATTACGGTGGATCTCTTCTAAAGTGATAAATAAAGATAGCATAGAGAGTGCGAAACTCAATGCTATCGAGGTTGTTTGTATCGTAGAGAAAAACTTTCCCACAAGTATTCTCACTATTCAACTTCATTTACTGGTTCATGTGGTAGATGAAGTTGCAATAGCAAGAACTATCCATAGTCGATGGATGTTATTCTTAGAGCGCTTTATGAAGACATTAAAAGGGTTTGTTCGACAGAGAGCACGTCCAGAGGGTAGCATGGCAAAGGGATGGCTTGCACAAGAGTCTCTTGTATTCATAACTGAGTTTCTACATATGTCTGATCTCGAAAAGCCTCGCTTATGGAGCAATGATGAAGATTTTCGTCTCGTAGGCGATGAACCACAAGGTAAAGGATTGCAAAGGAAAATGGATGCAGCTTTCAGAGAGAAGGCAATGAAGTTTTGCATATTCAACTCTGAGCCTATGCAGAAGTGGTTAGAAAGATATGAGCTTGCCAAGGAAACCAACGCAAAGGAAAGAGCTCAGTTTCAAAAGAATTATTCCACTCGATTTTTACCTCTTCCAAAAATTCTTCGACCTCTTCTACCTTTTCCAACGAGCAAATGGCTAGATACAGCGGTTTCTCAAGAAAAGGCAACGGGTGAAGATATCTTTGAAGAAGAAGAAGAACACCTAAAGGGATGTGATTGGGAGTATACTAAATACGGTGCACAATGATCCCATGGACGACAATTTCGGATCGCACGAATCAATAAAAATAGGTCTACTTTTGATAGTGGGGTGATGGTGAACTTTTTGCAAAAAAGTAGAGCGAGTGCAAAAGATGATAATGCTCAAGATGGCCAGCTAGATTATTGTGGTGTGATTCAAGATATCTTGAAACTATCTTTTAGGAAGTTTGATTATTTTGTTTTTGATGTGAAATGGTTCAAAGTAGTCACCTCTGGAAGAAATGCAACAGTAAGGCGAGATAAAAGCGGTTTGCTTCAAGTCGACTCCACAAAATTATGGACGGATGAAAGGGATACATTTGTACTTCCCGAACATTGTGAGCAAGTTGTTTTTATACCAGATTCAAAAGAACGAGAGTGACTATTTGTTTTACAAGTCACCCCACGTAGTAGAAAAATTTGTGAGAATATAAATGTACAAGATAGTCCATCTGTAGTGGACTCTGAGTATGTTATGTATGCATGTCAATTAAATGCATGTTCATTTATGTTAGTGTATGTTATGTCATGCATGTATGTTAGTGTATGTATGTCATGCATGTGCATGTATGCATGTGTATGTATGTTCACGCATATGTGTGTTAGTGTAAGTTATTTATGCATGTGTGTACGTCATGTATGTATGCATGTTCATTTATGCATGTCTATGTGTGCATGTAATTTATGCTTGCATGTTCATTTATGCATGTGCATGTATGCATGTGAGTTATGTTAGTGTAATTTATGTTTGTTAGTGCATGTATGTTATGTATGCATGTTCATTTGTGTTTGTGCATCTATGTTCATGCATGTGTGTTAGTGCATGTAAGTTTATGCATGTTAGTTAATTACATGTTCATTTATGTGTATGCATGGTAGTATGCATGTGATGTATATTAGCATATGTAGTATGTATGTATATGTATAAGGGCATGAAGCTATGTATGTATATGATGTTTAAAGTAATGTATGAAAGTAATATTTTATTGCAATGTGTATGTTAAAATAAATGTATGAACTTATAATAATTATGTATCAGAAAAGTTAATTATCTTTTATTAAACTGAGTTTTTTTAAATATGTTAAGATTTAAATGAGTGTTTAATCTTTTATAAAAGCATACTTATATTTTTCATGTTATATTTTAGATGATATGCAGCCCTGTTGAAGATGAACTGAAGATTTGAAGTGTGGAAAGAATTTTCTTAGCTGAAAATCTATTGTTTAGTTTGTATAGGTTATCATTTTTATAAACATTATCTTATAGCTTTTGTATAGGAAATCTTTCATTTAAAATAGTTTATATAATATTAGTATATTTGCATTTCATCTTATGTCTCAAGAAGCTTCATCAAGTAGTACTTTATTACCTCTTGCTACATTTGAGTGAAGAATTGATCCTACCATCCTATTTAGACGTAGTCGATAGATATAGAAGCTTTGCCCTACGGACCTTAGGAAAAAAATACTTGTTTTGCATAGTCGCCCTATGTGCGTCGTTAGCGAGACGATTGAATTGATCCATGAGTCGTCACCATCCACTCCCACACCGTGCACCCACCAATCCCTCCCCCCTCCCCCCATCCCATGCCCTTCCCACACCACAATCCTTAGCGCCTGGTCCATAGTCCCACAACCTGTGTGGCTTTCATCATTTTCGATTGATTAGGTTTCCCAAGCAAAGGAAGAAGGTGACTCCTATGCATAGAGGGGAAGACTATATCTGCACATGGATACACCTACATTGCCAGGGCAGCCCGCATCAAGAATATAATATCTACAGCTTCCTTACATTCATATTATTGAAGTGGAAGGAGACAATGTTGAAAAGAAATTGTTGGTAGATACACAAAAATTGTAATACATCTAAGGTGATACTATATCTATGGAGACAGGTCTTTATCAAAGTTGGTAGTAAGCACGAAGGGAGTAGCTATCTATACTCAATAGAAACAATTTTAAGGATTGTAGACACAATCTAGAGTTGGAACTATTTACATACGTTCTAGAAACACTTTCCATATCCTTAAGTTAGTAAGTACTAATAGAGCTGCAACTATAAACCAATTGAATGTGTGAAGAGTTTAATTTTGGGAACTCATGCCCTCTAGTCTAGAATTGAAGCTCTTTTTTTTTGGAAGAGGAAGCTTCCAATATCAATGAGTTGCTAGGATGGTGAGATATATTGGTGAGGAGATGTTTTGAAGGAAATATTTGACTTGCTCTTACCTTGAAAGGCCATTTGTTTCAAGTATAGAGGGTTTTGGAAGGGCAGGTAGGAGCATCTAAGGATTTAAAAATCTAGTTCAAATGTGAAGTACTATGATCCGAAAACTCAATGTCCCTAACGACTTGATTGTAACTTAGCGAGACTTCAAGAAATACTTTTCTTAAACTAGAGAAATTAGTTGGTAAGACGTAATGCACTAAAGAATGAAAAAGGATGGGGTTTTTGTTGATGACCAATAATAAAGGCTTGAGGATTGGGTGATTCCTATAGAGATGGCACCTCTAGTTATTTTCGCAAGGAAGTGATAAAATACTTTAAATTCTATATGGTGGGTTCAAGGATGATGAATATGAATCCAAAGATGAGTCAGTACGGCTGCCTACATGGTGAGGATTCACTCTGTATAAAGTACTTGCATTTGTCATGTCTTTCCATTCTAGGCAAAGCTTGGGTTTATAGAGAATATGATGCTCTTAGACTAGAATCTAGCATTTTTTGAACTAAGGAAGGAGGATTATAGCCACCAAAGGGGAGGGAGTATTTCTATCAAACCCTGGCAATGTCAAAAGCTATATTCGAAAAGGCCTAATTTGAGAGTCTAATTCAAGTTGGCTGGCAGATTCATATTTGGCCTACCTTTCCATTTTTGAGCAATCATTTTGGTGCACACTTAGGTGAATAATGGATAATTGCAAGGCCCCTTCTAGCCTCTTGAAGTCTATAAAAGAAGATGATTTGTAGTCATTTGAAAAAAAAGACACTAAGAAGGAGAAGTCGATATCCCTTTTAAAAATTAGTATCATTACTCGTGGCATTGGGCATTATTTTCAAGCACCATTGTTTGGACCACCCCGGCATTCTAGTGCTACAAGCACACTTTTGGAGGTCTCTCTCTGGTGAAGATATAGAGCATGGGCCTCCTATTGGAGTTGGCTATTGGCATTTTAGATTGATGCAGTGGCTTTTAGATAGTCCTTTTGAGTGAGTCTATTGTATTCCTCCTGAAGTTAGGGGCTTCATTCTTGCAGAATTTCTTGTGTCATTAGTACTTGCCATGTCGATTGTATCTACTTCCTAGAATGGCATTTAAGCTCATTCCATTAGGTTTCTTAGACCATTTTCAAGCATCTATAATCATTTTCATAGCTAAGAGATGGGTTCTCTCTCTTGTTTGAACTTGGCATTGTTCCTTTCTCTTTGGGTGTACAATTTCTCTTTTGTTAGTGTCCTTGTTGTCAATAAATGTACCTACACACAGGAATGTTAAAGGGTATAATTCCCTAAGGAGAACCTCCCTTGAGTAGGCAGAGTACTAGAAGTGTATACGATTGATATTGCTATAAGTGGGTATCCCAGTACCTCCTCTACAGTTTGGCATGCCCAATAGGGCACTTGCACTTCTGTCTAAGGCCATTAGTATAGTAAATACTTGCTTTTGCATTATTTTGTCTTTTTGCATCTTGTGAGTGGGTACATGACCCAACCTTGAGCAAATAAGGAGCCTCTTTGTGTGTAGAGGAGCCTTAAGAAACCATCTTTACCTTCAACAAGTCAATCTAGATCTCCACTACCCTTTTTATATTTTTCTATAGATTTGGTTGCCACACCACCCTCAAAGGAGAAGCCGAGGAGGAAATTAGATTTTTCCTCAGATACCTCAGAAGAAGCACTAGTACCAATATAAGATCTTCCTCATTTGCTCTCTAGGTTGAATATCAAGTTCCCTTCTTTTAAGGGACTAGCTTATGATGATGCAGATGATCACGTGAGGAGATTCATCTCCTTATGCTATGGAGGAGGGTTCCAAAACTGAGAGGATGCAATGTTGGTACTCTTCCCATCTACATTGGAAGGCCTTGCAAAAAAATCGTATAGTCAATATGCGGATGGCCACTTCACTATGTGGGAGGCACTAAAGATGGAACTTTTATAGACATTCTGACCAAGCGAGTCCTCGAAAAGAGATCTAGATCATCCACAGAACCTAAAGTTGAGATAAGGTGAATTCTTTCATGAACTTCACACTAGGTAAAAAGCACAAGTTTCACGTCTACCATATGCTCTAAGTGATTTCCTACTTAAAAATGGATAGAGAAAGCTTTTCCCAGGTCATCTCAGTAGAGGCTTCGTGAATCTCTTAGATGGGATGCAACACTTGATGATTTTGTTGTGGCTACATCACGCATTGAGGAAGCTAGGATACATTTTGAATGGGATCCACAATCAAACTATGCATCAAATTTTGATCTTGTTGGGCAACTCAGGAAGGAGTTGGAATCCTTAAGAATGTAGCAAAGTCACCAAGAAGAGAAGGTTATGGCACAACCACCGTGCCACAATGACGATGGAGTAGCGCAAATTTCTCATGAGTTAGAAGATTTGCACACCACACAGGACATATGAAGGTAGGTTTTGTGTACAATATGTAGCAAAAGTGGACATTCCAGTATTAATTGTCCTAAGAGGTGACAATTTTGTGACAAGGGTGGTCATGAAGCATGACACTGCTACTACCTCAAGGGAGCATAGCAGCAAGGTAACCCTACAATTCGTGATTGGTATTATGCTAGTGCTTTGAATGCACCTAATAGAAAAGAGAACCATCCAACTCGACCTAGATATAATAGTTCATTGATGAGTTATCATTGTGGTGAGTATGGCCATATGAAAAATAAGTGTTCCGTATCAGAAGGTGGACCTCCTTGTCAGCATTGTGGAGATGCTAAGGATCACTAAACCAGAGATTGCCGAAGAATCCATCCTTCTCCAATTCACATGATTGTAGTGCTTCCATAAGTAGAAGGTATGACCACTCAGTCTTATGCTATTTCATCTTCTTCAATGTCCATGATTACTAGGGTTAGGCAAGCAATACCAACCCATAGGGAGGAACAATAGGGACTCAAAGATAGAGATCAAGAAAAGAAGGCTAGTTGGAATGGCCAAGGTGACATTGAAGGAGCTTATGAGAGGGTTACTACTTTGCTAAAGGACAAACTAGCACATTCTCAGGAAGACACATAAGAGGTGAACATTGAGGAAATTGTGAAAGGTATTCATCATAAGGTTAATCTATACCAAGTCATAGAGATGGATTCCAAAGTAAGAAGTGTTTTGTTCAAGATTATACACTATCCATACTTCAGCCCACCTCCTGGCATAGATGGTTTCATGACTAAGTTTCCCCCTGCACCCTTGCCTAACTATCAGAGCTCATGGTTATCTGTTTTTATAAAGGATGAAGCTCTCATAGGTGTTATTATAGATGGAGGTTCTGGCATCAATTTGATGCCAAATTTTGAAACCCACTAGGGGGCACCCTTCATAGTTACATTAGCAAATTAACACTGGGTTGCACCACTCGACATTGTTGAAAACCTATTTCATACTAGACTTTGTTGTTATTTCTCTACCACAGGAGACCTCCTTCCCTTTACTTTTGGGAAGGCGTTGGCTAACCCAAGCAAAGGCTCTACAGAATTGGGGAAAGGACAAGTTATGGATTTCAACATGTACTAAAAATCAATTAAAGATACATCTCGAAGAAGGATCAGACATAGGCAAGGCTACTTGGTATACAATTGACACTCAAGTAATGCCTTCTTTACCTCAAGAAGATAATACATTATTGAATTGGATGATGGAGAGTGCAGAGTGTTGCACTCTGGAAATCAATGAAATAGAGGAAGAAGTTGCAGATGAAGCCTAGGGAAGTCACAAAGAGAGAGAGAGAGAGAAAAAAAAAATTGCACTTGAATAGTAATAGAGTAGGTCCAACAAATGTGGAAGCATGAGAAAGGGCTAATTTTGAGCTTGACAGTAGAGAAAAGCTCCCATTCTTTGATATCCCTCAAAGATGGACCAAGGAACATATTGTGGATCATAAGATAAATTCCATTCCTGCATATAATGGGAATGATCATTCAAGTACGCACAATCCCGAAACACTTGTTACAAGAAGTAAATCTTTGAGATGAAGAGAACCCTCAAATAGTCTACTTAACCTCTTGGTTGTGGCATTATCCTCCTTTACTATAGAAGGTAACTTCTTTGCTTTCTACCTATAAAAAAGTATTTGCATGGTCCTACAAGGATCGAAGAAGAATACTAGAGGAGCTTGGATTGCACCGAATACCCTTAGTTGAGGGAGCTACACTTTCAAGAAGTATGCCTTATCGGTTCAATCTTGAATATGTAGAAGCAGTTAAACTCCAAATAACAAAACTAGAAGAGCCAAGTATTATTGTTTCGGTAGAACATTCAAGTTAGCTTTCTTCCACAGTCATTGTACCAAAGAAAATAGTGGAAAAATAAGTGTATGCATTGATTCTCATGTTTTAAACAAGGTGAATGTTCAAGATGGCTTTCCTCAACCATTCATAGAGCAGGTGCTTGAAGAAGTAGCCAGACACACTTTTTAGAGTTTTAATGATTTTGTTTCAGTGGCTTCAATCACATAGTGATTCACCCCGAAGATAGAGACAAAATAGCCTTTATTACTCCATGGGGCACTTATGTTTATACCCACATGGCATTTGGCTTGAAAACTTCACCGAGCTTATTTAATAGAATAGTGTATGTGATATTAGGAAAATGATTAACAACACTTTTGTGCATTTTCATGTATGACTTTTCACTTATTTCACACATAGATAGGAGAGCAGTAGTTTGAGATTTCCATGATAACTTGGAAAATTTGAATGAAATCTATGAGTAATGTCTCATAACAATTTTGAAGTTAAATATGGCTTAATGTCATTTTTTGGTCACTGAAGGCACTCGTCTTGGTCACATCGTATGGGGCGAAGGGATAACTCTTGATCCCGCAAAGATCACTGCTATCCTCTCCATGCCTACTCCACCAACTCCAAAGTAAGTACAAAGTTTTTTAGGCCATGTAGGATACCATAGATAATTTATCAAAATGTATTCAGAAATAGCTAAGCCCTTGTCACGGCTTACTAGTAAGAAGGTTCCTTTCTCATGGAGTCTTGAAGGTGAGAAAGCATTTTTTGAACTAAAATTGAGCCTATGTACTCTGCCACTTTTAACTGTTCCTAATTGTTCATTAGAGTTCCATGTGCATATAGATGCTAGTCTTCATGTAGTTGGAGTTTGGCTCATACATTCTTCATTTCCTCATTGTTCGAAAGTTCGTGGAACACCTAACACCAATAGAAAAAAGGAGGTTACTCTTTAAGGACAAATCATACTCACTCATAAATGGAAATTTGTGTAAATATTGTCAGGACAATATCTTGCGGAAGTGTGTTTTTTCTAGAGGAGGTAAACTTTTTGCTTGAAGTTTCTCACAGCAAAGGGCATCTAAAGGGAGAGGATTTGGCTCATAGAATCATCCACAAGGGACTATCATGGTCTTAGACCCACAAAGATGCAATCCAATTTGCAAAGGAATGTGACACCTACCACAGATCTACTCCTAGGCCAAGTATATTGAATTTTTTACCATTAGTGATCATGGGATGGCTAGCTTTTGAATGATGGGGTCCTGATTTTATTGGTTGGATCAATCCAACTAGTCAACCTAGGGGTAAGATGTATATTTTGATGGCCACATGTTATGCAACTAAGTGGACAAAAGCTAAAGCTACTACAGATTGCATAGCCCTTGTAATGGTTAAGTTTTTGTATAAAAGTATTTCTTAAGATTCAGTTGCCCACTCGAAATTACTACTGATAGGGGCACACACTTGGTAAATCAATTGCTCCAATTCATCTTTGAAAGGTACAAAGTCTTTCACAAAAGGTCATGTGCTTTCTACCCAAGGGCAAATGGCCAAGTTGGAAGCTCTAATCCAATTTTTATTGGGTTGCTACACAGATTATCCTTTGATCATCAAAGCTCTTGGCGACAAGCATTGATTGGTGCAATCTAGGCATTCCAAACTACTAGAAGGGGAACCGTTGGCAAGAGTCCATTTTGGTTAGTATATGGTAAAGTGGAGTTGGCACCATTTGAATTTATTATGAAGAGAGAAATTGGAGCCAAAACCATTGGAATTGAGCCCCCACTAGGAGATTAGTAGCATTAGAAGAATATAGGCAAGGAGCTACGCAAAAGTTATAGATAACACAAGAAGAGTGTAAAGATGGCATGAGAAGGATCTTAGGGCCAATGAATTGCATGAAGGATCTTTGGTTTTGGTGCATCCAATCCAAAAGTTTCAATGAAATTTGTACCCAAAAGGAAAGGACCATACACGGTGATAAAGGTATTACATCAAGTAGAAGTACATCTAGAGGACTTGCAAGGTCAGAGGATGCCCCTACTCGACATCTCTAGGGTGAAGAATTATTTGAAGTGATGAAACTAGAAAGAACTCAATCATTATAGATACCATTGTTCAGTTCATCTCATATATTTTAGTTTATTTTACTTTGTTTTAATAAGCAAATAAAAGAGTAGTTGCATCGAGATGTGTTTGAGGAGATGGTGAAATAGCTTCCCGAGATGAGATAGTGATACAAATTCCTGCTTCACACCATCCAAAACGGAGTTGAAGAATCCAAAGTAGACCTCTTGAGCTTTCTACAAAGCATAAATAATCACGCAACTATCTTGCAAGATGATCCTCAAATCATTGGATCAAAATAGATAAGTTGGGGTTTCACTATGAACCAAAAACTTGTTATTTTGGTCACTACACCTACTCAGAGAAATAATCTGTTCTCTTTGTCTGCTAAGAATTGAAAAAAATCCTTTTGGGCATATCTAATTAACTTGGTTAGATAAGTTTTTCAAGTTATCTCACTTGACATGATAAACTATGCTCAAAATGATGCTTAGCAAATTAGAGATGCATCCTCACATTTTAGGGAGCTTATAGTATGCAGATCAAAACGCAACGTTTTGTACCTTTCTCGAGATTGGCTCAGGAAATAAGAATGAAAATCTGTAGCAAGAAAATAAACGCTCTAATGAGTTTATACCAACTCAAATCACTGGAAATAATCAAGTATACACACTCTGAAATGGATCACTGAAGTGCCCTATTTTGAGTGGTTCTTGAGAGAGTATAATAAATGAGATATGAGAAAACTATATGTATTAATGCACATATGTTACATTGACATTGGCAATTAGTAATTGCACAATGTGAGGACAATGGTAGAGCTATAGTGTGAGCTCAATGTCCACTATAAATCCCTCTAAGAATCTCTCGAAATCCGGCTCTATCTGGCTATTGCGTCATGCGACTAGATAGTCCTCTTTTATAGCCTTTTTGTTGGTGCCAACATTCAAGTATGAATTTGAATCTTTACCTAAAATTGTTCCAAAGTTTTAGGACTTGATTTGCTATAAATCATCACCAAATAATTGGTGGAAAGATTCTCCTAAGAACTCATTATTGAAAGTTCACTTTTACAAAGATAAGAGTCATGCTTTCACAAGTGGGTACTCATATGTGACTTCATGTGAGTTCATAGAAGTGAATATTCAAATGTTCAAGTATGTGGGCTTGAATTCATTTGCATCAACAGCTCCCCCTCAAGATTAACATGCTTGGGCTTCAATTCTCTTTGATGTCGTGCAATCCAATCATCATCTTGAACTTGTTTAGTTTGGTTCCATCCAAAGATTTAGTTAGAGTATCTACACATTTCAAGTTTGTTGATACATAGGACAATTGTATGTCCTTGCTAAGTAGTTTCTCTCTCATATAATGATAATGCACATCAATGTGATTAGTCCTTGCATGATATATAGGATAAGTAGCCAAATGTAGTGAGCTAGTTTTATCTCCAAAGATCATTGGATTCTATGTATGTAGCCCCAAGACTGAGTAGAATAGCTTTAACCACATTGCCTCTTGCTTTGCATTTGCAAGACCCTATACTTAGCTTTAGTTGATGACAATGCCAGAGTTGGTTGTTTCTTTGATGAACATGAAATCAACTTAGATCCTATAAAAGATAAGTAACCAAATGTGCTCCTCCTATCATCTTTTGAGACAACCCAATCTACATTAGAGTATAGCTTGATATCTAATTCAGATGTAAATGGATAAAATAGACCTTAATTTATGGTACCCTTCAAGTACTTTAAGATCCTTTTGGCAGCTTCCATGTGAGATTTTTTGGGTGTATGCATGAATTGACTCAATGTAATCACCCCATAGCATATACTTACTCTTGTTCAGGTTGCATAATTGAAACTCCCAACTAGACTTTGATAACCTGTAATGTCTTCAAGTAGCTTTCCTTCATCAATATTGAGTTTGTGACTCAATTCCATGGGTGCCTACAGTTTTTGCATTTTTTATCCTGAACTTCACTAGTATACCACAGATGTACTTTTTTTAGTAATGAAAACACCACAATCTGTATAAATAATCTCTAAACCAAGAAAATATATAAGCAACCCAAGATCATTGATCTTGAACTCCTCCTTCATCTCGGTTTTAATCCTCTTGATGACATTGGCATTATTCCTTGTAATGATAATGTCATCCACATAAACACATAGATAAATACACTTTGAATTAAACTTCTAAATGAACAATGAAGAATCCACCTTGCTTGCAACAAAACCTTGGTCATCCAAGTATGTGACCAGCCTATGGTTCCAAGCTCTAGGAGCTTGCTTTAAACCATACAGTGCCTTCCTTAATTTACATACATACTCAGGTTTATCTTTTTCTTCATATCCTCATGGTTGAGCCATGTAGACATATTTAGAGATCCACCCATTAAGAGATGCATTTTGAACATCGAATTGGTACAAGTTCCAATTTTTTGAAGCAACAATACTTGCTAAAACTCTAATAGTTACCATCTTGGCTACACATGGGAAGGTCTCCTCATAATCCACCCCATGGGTTTGTGCAAACCCCTTTGCTACTAGCCTTGCTTTATACGTGATTATTATGCCATCTGAATTCTTTTTCACTTTGTAAAACCACTTGGAGCTTTTTTACCTTCATGAACGGCCTTTTGGGAACCCAATCCCAAGTGCCATTCTCTTGAACTGCTTCATTTTCCTTCTACATAGCTTCTCTCCATTCTTCTTCCTTGTTGGCTTCTTCAAATGAAGATAGTTCCTCTGACATAAAGTCTCTATCTATGTATATAGAATGCTTGGTGACTAGTGATGTGTCATAGCCATACCTTATAGGTTTCTATCTTTCCTTTTGAGATCTTCTAAGTGCTTGATTGGAGGACTCTAGAATGTCTTCCAATTTTTTGAACTTAACTTTCCCTTTGGACTTCCAAAATTTGAATTCTTCAAAATCAATTTGTTCTTCATCTTTCGAGTTGACATTTTGTGATGTATATGGTTCTTCTTTGGTCAGATTTGGAAAATCATTCTTGAAATCATAGGGTAACTTTATTTTCATACAACCATCCTCAAACCAAGAATTCTTTTCATCAAATACCACATCCCTAATAACTATAAATAAATGTGTTTGTGGGATTATATAACCTATATCCTTTCTCATTATGATCATAGCCAATAAATATGCATCCTCCAACTTTTGGATCAAGCTTTCCCTTGATCTGTGAGGGTATGTGTGCATAGACAATGCACCCAAAGATCTTACAATGATCTAAAGATGGTCTCCTGCCATTCCATTCCTCATAAGGTGTCATCCTATCTAGAATCTTGGATGGGAGCCTATTGATTAGGTGAGTGCATGTGGAAAAAATGTCTAGCCATAGATAATTAGGGAGTTTTTTCTCATTCAACATTGGTCTTGCAGCATCTACTATTAATCTATTTCCTTCCTCTAACACTCCATTTTGTTCAGGAGTGTACCTTGTTGTAATTTCTCTCTTTATGCCTTTGTCCTGTAAAAAGGAGTCTAACTTATTTGAATAATATTGACCACCTCCATCAGACCTAAGCCACTTCAAACTTTTACTTATTTGATTCTTAACTAATCCAATTACTTCTTAAAACAAGTGAGGACTTCATCTTTATTCTTCATAAAGTCCACCTACTATAGTCATCTATGAATGAAACATAATACCTTGATCTTGAAATTGATGGCTCTCTCCTAGGACACCATACATCTATGTGTACAAGATCTAAGTAATCTTCATACATGTATCCTCTTTTGTTGAATGGCTACCTATGTGACTTGCCAAATCCACATGCTCCACATTTGTAAATCATGTGTTGCTTGGATACATTTGGGATGCCTAGTACACTCTGATCCCTACATATTTGCTTCAATTCCTTTCACCTATATGATCTAGTCTCTTATGCCATATCTGGAATTTAGATAGGTTTTGATCCTTATATTTGAAGAGAGCAATATTTCTTGTATCTTCAACTTCAAAGGTAAAAATTCTACCAGATTTCTCATCTTTTGCAATCCTCTTGAAGCCTTGGTGCGGATCCTCCATATATGCTCCATGCCTTGTGAATCTAACATGTAAACCCTTCTCAACAATCTCTCCAACCCTAATTAGATTCTTAATTATTGTTGGCACATACAATATCTTGCTTATAAGACTCATGTTACCATCAAATGCTGTAACATTTCCAATCCTCTTTACTGAGTGCCTATTGTCATCACCCTTCTTTACTTCATGCTTTCCTTTGGGTTCTTCAAGGTCACACAATAGTGCTACATTGCTTACTACATGTTTTGAGCAACCATAATCAATATAGAATGGGTACTCATCATCTTTACCTTGCTTGGCTATCATATTCATAAGTAATAGAGAATCCTCTTGATCATCTGAATAGTTGTTTTCTCCATTATTAATCATGCCTCTTGCTTCTCCATGGCCTCCTCTATGGAAGCCTCTTCCTCTCTAATTCTTTGTGTTCCTAATGCATTCATTTTCGGTATGATTGGTCAAGTCACAAATCTTACACAGTAAAGAATTGTATGGTCTCCCCCTACCTTGCTTTCCTCCTCTACTCCTTCATTTAGTACCTCTTCCTCTACTTATGAAATTCACTTGAGAGGTACTTGCATCTTCTTCAATCTTCTTACATTTGCCTTCATCTTTACTCTTATTTTTTTATATGTGTAAAGGGTAGACGATTAATTACCTCTAGATGTATCTCCATTCTTATTGAGCTTTCTTTCATGTGTGAAGAGTTGCCCCATCAATGTATTGAGGTCAGGTATCTGCATGTCTATATATAGGTTCATTGTTGTGGTAAAAGACTCCCATTTGTCATGAGCCTTGATGCCATTTATGATCTACCTCCTCCTCTTTGATTTCTTCTCCAATACTCCCAGGTTGATCAGTTACACCATTCATCTTGGTCACATACTCAACTACACTATGCTTTGGTTTCTTCTTCAAGGTTGTGAACTCCATCCAAAACTAGTTCTTTCTAGCCCTTATACTTGATGAGAAGTATGAAGATAGTACTTACCAAGTCTCTTGGGAAATCTTACAGTTCCCAATATGAGGTAACAAAAAATCAGATATTGAAATGAGTATGTAAGAGCTAGCTAGGGCATCCTTTGCAAA
The DNA here is from genome assembly GCA_020310875.1 of Ceratopteris richardii. Lineage (NCBI taxonomy): Eukaryota > Viridiplantae > Streptophyta > Polypodiopsida > Polypodiales > Pteridaceae > Ceratopteris > Ceratopteris richardii. The sequence goes on from CM035411.1 coordinate 81,023,125, forward strand.
CCATGCATCTAGTCTCTCTTGCTCCTCTCTTGCTCCTCTCTTGCTCCTCTCTTGTAGGTTGATTCTTTCTTCTAAAGGTTGGCAGTTCTTCATCTCCAGATATGTATCCATACAAGCTCCTTCCTTGGAGGTAAGGGATCATGCTAGATAATTTCCCCTATCCAATTTATCAATGAATGATGGAAATCCATATCCCATTTTACCTTGATGTTTCTCTGATACCATTGTTGGAGAAGATGGTGGACACTTGCCAGAGATGAGATGGTGCTATAAAGTCTTGCTTCACACTAGCCAAAATTGAGTTGAGGAGTGCAAAATAGACCTCTTGAGCTTTCCACAAAGCACAATTAATTACCCAAGTGGAAGATGATCCTTAAATCACTAGATCAAAATAGATAAGTTGGAGTTTCACTCTAAACCAAAAAATCGATATTTTGGTCACTACACCTACTAAGTGAAATGAGCAGTTCTCTTTCTCTGCTAATAATTAAACAAAATATGTTTGGGCATATCTAAATAACTTAGGAAGCTAATTTTTGAAAGTTATCTCACTTGAAATGATAAACTATGCTTCGAGAATGATGCTTAGCAAATCATAGATGCATCCCGAATTTTAGGGCATTAATAGTATTTAGACTAGAGAGAAATATTTTTCACATTTCTCAATATTAGCCAATGCAATCAGAAGGAAACTTTGCAACAGGAAAATAGACAGTCTAATAAATCTTTGCCAACTTAAGTCACTCCAAATGATCAAGTACACACTAAGAAGTGAATGAGTGAAGGTCACTGTTCTGAGTTGTTCTTGGTAGAGTAGAATACATGGGATATGAGAAAACTATATGTATTAATGCACATAAGTTACATTTGCATTGGAAATGAATGATTGCACAATGTGAGGGCAATGGTAAAGCTAAATTGTGAGCTCAATTTCCACTATAAATCCCTCCAAGGATCTCTCCAAATCGAGCTCTATCTAGTTGTTGCATCATGCGACTAGATAGTCCTGTTTTATAGCCTTTTAATGGAGCCAAGAATCAAGTTTGAATTTGAATCTTTACCTAAAGGGGTTCCAAAGTTTTAGTAATTGATTTGCTATAAGTCCTCACCAAATAATTCGTGGAAAGATTCTCCTAAGCATTCGTGATTGCAAGTTTACTTTTACATAGATAAAAGTCATACTTCTACAAGTGGGTAGTCATATGTGACTTCATGTGAGCTCATAGAAGTGACTATCCAAATATCCAAGTATGTGGGCTTGGGCTCATTTTCACCAACAAGAGGGTGCAAAGACTTGATATGGGGTCCGTAAAATACGGAATCCAAAGCTTGTCAAGTTTTCATATGGCATTTTGAGCTTTATCCTATCAACGAGTCAGCGGGTTGATGAGACATATTGATGAGAAGATGTTTTAAGGAAATATTCAACTTTTTGTTACCTCAAAAGTCTATTTTTTTTCAAGTACAGAGGGTTTTGGAAGGATGATAAGGGAAGTTGAGGGTTTAAAGAATCTAGTTCCAATGTGAATTACTATGAACTGAACACTCAATGTTCGAGAGGATTTGAGAGAAACTGAGGGAGACTTCAAGAAATACTTTCCTTAAATCACATAAATCAGTTGGTAAGAGGCAATGAAGTAAAGAATGAAAAACGATGGTGTTTTTTTTTTACCAATAACAAAAACTTGAGGATAGGGGGATTCCTATGGAGATGGCACCGTTGGTTATTGTAGGAAGGATGTAATAAACTTCTTAAAAGTCTTTATGGTGGGATCAAGGATGATGAAGATGAACCCAAAGATGAGTCATCATGATTGCCAACATGGTCATGATTCACTCTGTATAAAGTACTTGCATTTGTCGTGTCTTTCCATCCCAAGCAAAGCTTTGCTTTAGAGGGAATATGATACTCTTGGACCAGAATCTCATAGTTTTTGAACTAGGGAAGAAGGATTATAGGTGCCAAAGGGGAGTGAATATTCTTGTTGAACTAGGGTAGTGTCAAAAGCTATATTTCAAAAGACTAAATTTAAGAGTCTTATTCAAGTTTGATGCTAGAGACATATTTGGCCTACCCCTCCATTTTTGGGCAATTAGTTTGGTGCACACTCAGGTGAATGCTGGATTTTGGCAAGGCCCATGGAGTCTATAAAAGTAGATGATATGCATTCATTGGAACACATACATTGAGAGGGAGAAGTCAAGAGCACTTTTGGGCATTAGTATCATTATAGTTGGCATCGGGCATTGTGTTCCAAAACCATTCTCTAGACACCCCTCAGTTCTAGTGCTACAACTGTAATAAAGTAAGTCTATGATCAAGGGGTCTGGTCGGTTCAGACGGATCTAAAATCGGACACCATTTGGTCATCCGTGTGTATGAACAAAGATCTCGAGTTTAGACTTACTAGGAGGTCTTATGCTCTTGTGAACAAGTGATCCACTTAGCTTAGTGGTTAAGTCTCAAGGATGTGAGGGAGGAGGTCTTGGGTTCGATCCCGATGGGGAATATGGGGAGAGTGTTTTGCCCAAAGAGCTCTAGATCCTTCTAGAAGCATGCACTTGAGTTAACTCAAGTTGACTGGGACACTTGGCGCACATCTAGTTACATGGCGGACACATGGACAGATAGTATCCACCTACCCAAGAAGTCAGTCCCCTAGAGGAGCTATATATCGAGGCATTTGGTTGGGAGGAGAGTCATCTCTCTAGTACGTGGTGGTCGTAATAAAGAAAATGGTAACCTTTCTCCTACAATTTACATAGGATTATTAAACTCATTAGGAGAAAGTAGTCCTCTAGTCGGGTGAAAAAATCAAGTAACTATTGGATCAAAGTAAACCATTGTAAAAACATCTAAGTTAGATGTTTAAAATAACCAAACTTCAAGTTATCCAAAACAAATTTAAGTGAATCAAGAGTTCTCAAAGTCTTGCAAGGGATAAGAATCCCGCCTTCGTTACTAAGTCCATGCACAAGTCAGTCCCAAAAATGAACTAGTAATTTGAATCTACCCAATTCACATGTTTGTGCCTAGATTGCACATCGAGGAACTGTGAATTGGCCAGAGATGTTCTTAGATCCACCCTTATTATTCTTTCACTAGTTTGTACTTTGTCCAGTTCATCAAAGTGCAAAATGGGATAGTGTTTTGAATCATTTGGGCAGAGAGACCACCAAGAGATGAGACATGTTCTTGTAGTTCTAGAACATGACCATGTTCTTCCAGTTTTAGAACATGAGGCTCGGGGGTTGCCTACAGTAGATATATAGATCTATTTGCGACGACAAAAATATTTTCCAAGGGGGGAAGAATGTAATAAAGTAAGTCTATGATCAAGGGGTCTGGTCGGTTCAGACGGATCTGAAATCGGACACCATTTGGTCATCTGTGTGTATGAACAAAGATCTCGAGTTTAGACTTACTAGGAGGCCTTGTGCTCTTGTGAAGAAGTGATCCACTTAGCTTAGTGGTTAAGTCTCAAGGATGTGAGGGAGGAGGTCTTGGGTTCAATCCCCATGGGGAATATGGGGAGAGTGTTTTGCCCAAAGAGTTCTAGAGCCTTCTAGAAGCATCCACTTGAATTAACTCGAGTTGACTGGGACACTTGGCGCACATGCAGTTACATGGCCGACACATGGACGCTTAGTATGCACCTGCCCAAGAAGGCAGTCCCCTTGAGAGAGCTATATATAGAGGCATTTGGTTGGGAGGAGAGTCATCTCTCTAGTACGTGGTGGTCGTAATCATGAGTTTCTTGCAACAAGCACACTTTTGGAGGTCACTCTATGCTGAAGATATAAAGCATGGGCCTCATAGTGGACTTAGCTATTGGCATTTTAGATTGATTGAATGGCTTTGAGATAGTCCCTTTGAGTGAGTCTAGTGTATTCCTTCTAAAGTTAGGGGCTTTATTCTTGAAAAATTTCTTGTGTGATTACTACTTGTCGTCTCGATTATCTGCTTCCTAGAATGGCACTCAAACTCACCACATTAGCTTTTTTAAGCATTTCCGACCCTTCGTAATCATTTTCCTCTCTTTTATTTGAACTTTTCATTGTTGCGTTCTCCGTGGCTAAACAGTTTCTCTTTTGTTAATGTCTCTTTGTTCAACAAATGTACCTCCACACAAGAATGTTAAAGAATATACTTCCCTAACAGAACCTGCATTGAGTAGGCGGAGTACTAGAAGTGTATAGGATTTGATATTTCTAAAAGTGAGTATCCCAATACCTCCTCTACAATTTCCATCCAAATTTAGCCATCTTCTTAGTGCATGAGTAAGATTCCAACATGAATGTTATGCAAGATTTTTTGCTTTCCCAAGCACACAACAAAATTTTATCTATGAAACATAAACGCGAACAATTGCCATAACATTTAGCAGTGTTCACATATACTACAAGTACACTCCACGTATAACTGTTTTAATGAATACATCTGTCTTCTAGCATTTTTATAAATGATGGTTTCCTATAATGAAGAGCTTACATGAGCTTCAACCTACACTTTAACTTTCGGTGCAACATCCTGCACTCATAATGTAAATCAAAGATATTGCTTATTAATGAGGGTTGTTGGTTTGGACTAGCAAAATTTGTTGCTCAGGCATGTTTTTATTTGCATATGAGTTGTTGATTGAATTATTTTAAAAGAAAGTTTCATCTTCTAATGTAATGTTACTGAATTATTTAGAAATAATTTGAAATCATAGCAATGAAAGGCAAAACACCCATGAGACTATCTCAATCCCATAGAATTTACTCATCTTGAATTATTTCAAATTAATCAAAAAGTACAACAATGAAGTGCAAAGAAACTCAAGGGAGCTTATAAATACCAAACGATCCCAAAATTTCACTAAAGATCACGAATTGAAAGAGAATACTTAAAACCAAACAATAAAAAGTTGTTTGAACTTGTCATGGTGCATATAACCCATGGCACCAAGGATAGCACTGATTGCCCTAAGATCCACAAATATGGTGTCATGTCAACAGGGTTTGGACCACAGATATAGTTTCATTTAACCACAGGTTGTTAATCATGAGTGAGAAGGGTCCAACCAGTACAACCTATGGTTTCATATCACCAACAATGGTGATGTGTGAGTGATGAGGGTCTAGCAGTTGCAGCCATATATAGCTAGCTAGATCAAACCTATGTCGTGGGCCATTGGAACTAGAAACGAGATACCCAACACCCAGGGCTCGAGACTCGAGTGTTCTAGACTAAGGATTAATCTTCCACTTCATTGCTTCTCAAAAGCGTTTCATGAATCTATTTGCTCTCTTCTTGCTTTACGTACAAACTTCTGTGTTGTGAATTATAGCATTCCAACATGGCTTGTAGTCAAGAGAGGAAATTTGTTGTTCTGATCATTCATTGTATGAGCGAAGTATAAATTGAGAAATGTGGATCTTTACTTATCACTTTAGATTCAAGAACGTCAAGAAGTATGAGAAAGATTGATATAAATATATGCATCACAAGTATCTTCACAGAGAAATATGAAAATAAAAGCTATTTTTGATGTTGAACATGCATGATTAGCCAAGATATGGTGAACGATTAAGATTACAAATTTTAGGATATAACCCATGCCCAATGTCTGCTACTTCATTAGATGTCTGATGGGAAATTGTTTTATACGTTTATGTGATTAGCATAGTATGGGGAAAAGTGAACGTTCACTTACTCTGGGAATGAGCACACCACCTATTTTGCATTGACTTCCATATTGGGATAACTTATTGGTAGATCACTTGAACGATCCCATGCATCTTTTCAAGGATATGGGCAGATTGCTTTGGGAAACCATCACATGTCAAAGAGATACCCATAGTCAAAGAAAGAATTTCAAACCAATAGGTAAATGGCCACAAGTCTGGTTTCATCTCACCAGGGTCTGGAGCATAAATGAACTTTCATCTCACCACTGGTTGTTACTCGTGAGTGAGGAGGGTCCAGCCAATACAACCTATAGTTTCATCTCACCAGTAGTGGTGACTCGTGAGTGAGGAGGGTCCAACAATTGCAGCCAATACAGCCAGCCAGATCATGAGACGTTCAAACCCACAAAATGCATAAGCCAACACAAGAGACACCAAGAAGATTGCCAGAACACGTTTATATTCGATTAGCAACTCGTGTTGAAGAAGGCAATGAGAGCTTGGTATGAGGAGTACTAGTACCCCTCATAGTTGCGCACAATTTGACGCCACAGGGCATACCCCCCAAGCACTGAAAAGGGCTGGATAGAAAAACAGGCTGTGACATCCTCCCCCGGCTTGAAGAGCTTGGTGTCCTCAACAAGCGGGTTTGGGTGTTACAAAAAATGGTGTGATTACAAAATTTGGGAACATTACATGGGGTTCATAACCAAAGGGGCTTAAGTGTAGCGATAATACTTTCGAACTAATGGATGGTTGGGCCCAAAGGTGTTGGCCGGAAGCCAATCCGCATCGACTAAAGGTCGTCCTTTGAATTTAATTAGGAACTGGGGACCTTCGCGAGTGATCCGATCACGTAAGATAGCTTCTGCCTCGAACTGGTTCTCTCCGTCGTGCAGCACCGGGATCTCGCATCAGTACTTGGAGTCGGGTTTGAACCGCATCAGAAGGCTGACGTGAAAGGCGTTGTGAAATTGCACATTGTCGGGAAGCTCCAAGCTATAAGTGACTTCATTGATCCGCTTCTCCACTTTGTATGGTCCGTAGTATCGATGGTTGAACTTCTGCGTGATGTTCTTGGGGAGAGTGATATTTCGTGCGTTGACGAGGACAAGGTTGCCGACTTGCAATTCTTCGCCGGGTCGTCGTTTCTTGTTTGCGTAGCGAGCCATGCATTCTTTGCTTCTTTGCAAGCTGGACTTTGCCTCTTCTAACTTTGTTTTCCACTGATCCAAGAAGGCACCGCAATCGGGGTCGTTTGTTGCGAGTGTGGAGTCTTGCGTGACAGCCAAGGGCGTGATTACCTCTTTGCCGGTCGCCAACTCGAATGGGGTCATCTTTGTGCTTGAGTGGATGGAAGCATTGTAGTGAAATTCCAGAATGTCTAAGTGCTTCGCCCAATCCTTTTGGTCCATTCTAACATAGTTTCGGATGTAATCTTCGATCGTCTGGTTGACCCGTTCGGTTTGCCCATCTGTTTGTGGGTGATATGATGAGGAGAACCTAAGTTGCATCCCCAAGATGCGAAAAAGCTCGGTCCATAGCCGACTTAGGAAGCGGCCATCTCGGTCTGACACTATGGCGAGGGGCAACCCGTGATACTTCATGATGTGAGTGAAGAAAAGCTGAGCCACGGTCTTAGCGTTGAGCGGGGGTTTGGCTGGGATAAAGTGTGCTTGTTTGGTGAAGTAGTCTACCACAACGAAGATGGTGTTGAACCCCAAAGACGGTGGGAGTTCAGTGATGAAGTCCATGCTAATCATGTCCCACGGTCGGTTGGGAATTGGGAGTGGTTGCAGAAGGCCGGCGGGCTTTACTCGATCTTGACGAACTAACTGACATGTTGGGCATGTTTCTACATATTCCTAGACTTGTGCCTTCATGCGGGGCCAATAAAAGTGTTTGTGGAGTGTTTCATAGCTGTGGTTTTGACCTCCATGGCCGGCCACTTTGCAATCATGTGCCTCCCACAGTAGCTCTTTGCGTAGCTCTAAGTCGTTCGGGACATAAATTTTCCCTTTACGGTGGAGAATGCCTTCTTGTAGAGTATAGCGCTGCGGGGCTTGAGCCGTTTGCATTTCCTGAAGTATTTCTTGAACTTGGGCGTCTTGTGCTTGTGCTCGTTGAATTCTGCCTCTGAGATCTGAAGATACGGTGGATATCGCCTGGAGCTCGGGTCTTCGACTAAGTGCATCTGGCAGCACGTTCTGTCTGCCCGGCTTGTGAATGATTTTGATATCAAATTCGGTGAGAAAATCCTGCCATCGTGCTTGCTTTAGGCTTAACTTAGGTTGCGATGTAAAGTACTTCAAGGAGATGTTGTCCGTGAAGACCTTTGTGTGCTTGTCCAGAATGTAGTGCCGCCACTTGCGTAGGCAGTGGATAACGGCTAACATTTCTTGTTCATGTGTGCTCCATCTGAGCTCTGGGCCGGTGAGTTTATGTGACTCGTATGCAATGGGTTGTCCGTCTTGTAAGAGGACGCCGCCGATGGCTAAGCCTGATGCATCGGTGTGAACTTCAAAAGGTTTGTCGAACTCCGGAAGTTTGAGAACCGGGGCATTGCACATAGCGATTTTCAATGCTTCGAAGGCGTCTTCTTCGTCTGCTCCCCACTTGAATGGTTCTTTTTCTTTGACCAACTCTAAAAGTGGGGCGGCGATCTTGCTAAACCCTTGGATGAAACGGCGGAGAAATTGGTAAAAGCCGATGAATTCTCGCACGTCTTTGATGGTCTTCGGGGTTGCCCATTTGAGTACTGCTTCTACTTTCTGGGGGTCAGCGTGGAGGCCTCGTTCCGAAACGATGAACCCCAAGAATTCCACTTTCTTCATGCAAAACTCGCACTTGCTTGGTTTGGCGAAGAGCCGACGTTGCCGTAGTCGTAACAAGACCACCCGAACGTGTTCATAATGATCCTCTAATGTTTGGCTATAGATCAGTAGGTCATCAATGTAGATGATGAGGAAGAGGTCGAGCATATCCCGGAAGCCATCATTCATCTCTCGATAGAACGTAGCCGGTGCACCTGTAAGCCCGAATGGCATGACGAGCCACTCATAGCTGCCGTAGCGTGTGTGGAAGGCCGTCTTCTCAATGTGTTCCTGTGCCACCCTGATTTGATGGTACCCGGATCGGAGGTCTATGCGCTTGAAGTATCGTGCCTTGCCCAGGCGATCTAGAAGTTCCTCCATCACGGGCACGGGGTATTTGCTCTTGATTGTGCCTTTGTTGAGTGCTCGGTAGTCGATGCATAGGCGTAGGGAGCCGTCTTTCTTCTTCACAAATAGGACCGGGGCTCCATATGGGGAGCTACTTGGTCAGATGTATCCTTGCACTTCAAGTTCATGTAATTGCCTCTTCAGCTCCTGAAGGTCAGTCTCATTCATCCTGTATGGCGCTCGCGACGATGGTGGATGGTCCGAGAGCGTGTCGATCCAATGTTGAACATTCCGTAAGGGGGGAAGACCGGGTGGAAGAGTATCCGTGAGAACATCAGAAAATTCTTCCATTAGCATCTAGAAACTTGGGTGCCCAATCTTTGAGGCATCGATCGGCCGTGGTCTCGTCTCCTCTGCGACCGGTCTAAGAACGCATACGTGTGCGATCCCACCTTGATAGACTGCACGTCGAAATTGCTTGTGTGATAATGGTGATGGCGTGTGTGTGGAGGTTGACGTTCGAGCTTGTGCTTTCTCTTTGCTTGTATGTTTCTGCTTCGATTCTCTTCGTTCCCTGTCAGAAGGTTCGTCCGTACGAGGAGCCTGGACTCGATTGCAGTCGACGACGATGGCCTGCCCACTCTGATCGAGAAGTACTCTGTCTAGCCCTTTGCCGAAAAAGGATATCATGTGTTTATCCATAAACTCGAGGCCTAGAATGACTTCAAATGTTTCCATCGGTATAATCAGGAAGTTCAGGTGACCAAACCATTGGCCTAGCATGACCGGGACACCGTCGGCGTAACGCACATGACTGGCCTCGCCCTGAGCAAAGACCACGGACATGCGGAGCTGTTTACTGAGCTGTAGTCCAAGGCGTTGAGCACACTACGGAGTCATGAAGTTGTGGGTTGCACCCGTGTCCAGCATCACTAGCATGCGTTCGCCTGTGACTTCTCCCATAATGAACACCTGGTGTATGATGGGTAATGCCACTGAATGGCACTGAGCCTTGCCCTTTGATGTAGACGGTCTGCAGGGGCAGGAGTCATCTGATTCATCGCTATGAATCTCGGTGATTTTCGGGCCTGAGGTGGATGCCTCTTCGGTCTTCGCTGCTTGCACTCTAGTGTCGGTTCGTTTCTGCTAGCATTTCTCAGTGGGGTGACTGCCTTGGCAATGTTTGCACACCGGCTGGGGGTCACGTCGATTTTGGTTGCTTCTGTTAAGGGATCCTGAATGGTTGTCTGGTGGGGCTGGGAGGGCTTTGAAACCTTGACCACGTTGTTGTTCGGATGATCTTTGGTATGTGGAGGTTTGCTCTTTGTTGGAGGTTGAGTCTTTGCGGGTAGCTTGGCTTCCGTCGGTTGAACGAGCCAACCGGTTGGAGTAAGCGTCATTGAGCCGTTCGGCGATGCGGACTGCGTCCTCCCAGGTTTGGGGGTCTTGCTTCTCCACTTCCTTGCGGTAGTGTTGATATATTTAGGTAGTGATGTGTGTGAACACTCTAGGACCGCCGGGGCACTTTTTTCCCTCGTTAGGAGGTTTTTTTCCCCTGGCTTGTATATATGCCTATTGCCCTAATGGGCTATTTATCTTTGTACATTCTCTAGTAATTCATTCAGTCTTGTGTGTTGTGCTCCAAGCTTCTTCTTCTTCCTTGTGTTGTTCGCGTGCTTCCGCAGACGTCTAACTCCAACAATTGGTATCAGAGCAGGTCGTTGCTTCTTCTAGGGCGCCGTCGACACTCCTCCGTTTGCAGTCTCAGATTCGCACAAAATTTGGTGAGCATACTCAGGGTGTTTCCGAGATCAAAACAGCTTCGCTGTGTGGTGCCGAAATCGCGATCTGAGCTCATTTCGGCCTCCGAACGCACTATCGCAGTGCTTGTGCAGGCTATTTCGTCCTTTTGTGCCAAAGGTATATACCAGTTTCTGTTCGCCAGTTTAAGCATCTCGAAGTTTGCTACAGGTCTAGCAGAACTCGTCTGGGCAGTTCTGTTCAACTTTTTGAGATACAGTCAATTTTCTGCATCAAGGTATTTTAGTCACCGGCCATGGTTGAAAGTAGTGATGTATTCCGTATGTTGGCTGTTGAGGATAAGTTGGATGGTACCAACTACCCATTATGGGCTTATATGATGCGACATGTACTGGTTGCAAAAGGATTGTGGAACATTGTGCAGGGTGTTGAAAGACGTCCTGTTACACCTATAACGACAGGTACTGCAAATATAGGTGTTGGAGCTGATGAAGATGGTGTCGAAGATGATATTCCGTAGATTCCTGTTCGTGCTGCTGTTTCTGTTGCACCTACTGCAGAGCAGATTCATTGGGATGGCAGAGATGCCCAGGCACATGCATTGATAGCTTTGTCTATCAAACGTGCCATTATTCCTCACATTCGCTCTTGCAGAACAGCAAAGGATGCTTCGGATACACTTACCACTTTGTACCAGGCTAGGAATGAGGCTCGTGTTGCTTACCTCCGAAAACAGTTGGAGAGTGAGCACATGAATGAAGGTGATTCTATGGACAATTTTCTTACAAATATCAAAGACCTGAAGGAACAATTGATTTCTGCTGATGAGGTTATACCAGATAGCTCACTTGTGCAGACCGTTCTGAATGGTCTTCCTGATTCATATCAGAGTTTTGCCTCTACTCTTCGGTTGATGATGAAAGGCAATCCGAATGCCTTGTCATTTGAGGAATTAGTCTCTGTTCTATTGCAGGAAGATCAGTCCAGGCAGAACAGGTCCATTATGCGTGTTGCAGATCAAGCTTTCCTGGCTAGTCAGAAAGGCAAAGGAAAATGGAGCTCTTCTACTAGTAAGCAGAAATCTGCAAATGCTGCACATTCAAAGAACCAAGACAAAGATGAGAAAAAATCAGAAAAGCAGAAATTGTTTTGTAAGTACTGTAAAGGCAATGATCATATCATAAAGAACTGTCCAAAACTGGCTGCTAAAGAGGCAAAGAAGAAAGAGGCTGGAATGGTTGTTGCAGAGGCCTCTACACCAAAAACAGAGTCTGCAAATCTTGTGCAGGAAGAAGAATGGGCGTTTACTACTGTCTGCAGTTTTGACCCATCTTCTCATGATCAGTGCATGTCTGCAGTAGACTCAGATGTTTGGTACTTTGACAGTGGGGCTTGCAGCGCAGTTTCTTCTCTTCACTTGAGCCTGCTCCTACAGGGAATACTGTCACATGCGCCAATAACTCCTCTTATCCTGTTATGGGAGTTGGTAAGATCATTCTGACTACTGCTGATGGTAGTTCTTTAACTTTATCAGATGCTTTATTTGTGCCAGGGATCAAAAAGAATCTATTATCAGTTTCTGCATTAGCCAAGATTGGCTTGGTTGTGAAATTTGTTGATGACAGGTGTACAGTCCATGATCTCTCAAATGGCGATGTGATTATTGCTTCTGGCATTTTATGTCGTGGGCTATATAAGCTCATAGACTATGAAAGATCTGTGAATGATTCGGCATGTGCAGTTCATGATTCTCAGGCTATGTCAGATGCAAAGCTTTGGCATGCACGCTTTGGTCATCTGAATTTTGCTAGTTTGTTACGCCTGCAGAAATCTGAAATGGTGTCCTCTTTGCCCAAACTTGAGGCACCTGGAAAACATGTTTGTGAAGGCTGTATTTTGGGCAAAATGCAGCGTTCTTCCTTTCCAAAAGATGGTTCAGTTCGGGCTATGCAGAAATTGCAGCTTGTACATAGTGATGTCTGTGGTCCTATGCAGACACCCTCTTTTGGAAATTACCTTTACTTCGTGACTTTCATTGATGATTTTTCCAGGCATGCATGGGTATATCCACTCAAAGCAAAGTCCGAAGTGTTCATGTGCTTCAAACAGTTTTTGGTTTTGGATGAAAATCTGTCAGCATGTAAAATGGGCACCCTCCGTTCTGATCGAGGGGGGGAATATATGTCTTCAGATTTTAATGCATTTCTGGCTGAACATGGGATAAAACACCAGTGTACAGTGCCGTATACACCTCAACAGAATGGAGTTGCTGAACGAAAGAACAGGTCACTCATGGAGATGGCGAGGTGCATGGTCAAAAGTCAGGCTTTACCACATAGTTTCTGGCTTGAGGCTGTCATGTGTGCAGCATATGTACTGAACAGGTGTCCCACCAAAGCGTTGCAGTCTATCACTCCATATGAGGCTTGGCATGACCGCAAGCCATCTGTTGCTCATCTGCGTGTTTTTGGTTGTTTGGCATATTCATTAGTGCCTGAACAACATCGCAGAAAACTGGATGATAAGGCAGTAAAATGTATTTTTGTTGGGTACAGTTCTGAAAGTAAAGGCTATCGTCTGTATCATCCACAGACTAAACACATTCTGGTTAGCCGTGATGTTGTATTTGTGGAAGATGCTATTCAGCCATTGCTTTCATGTACTAAGGAGACATCTGTTAGCTCCAAAGACATGTATGATACTTTGATGCCTCTTTTTACAGGTGGACAGGCTAGCACTGGTCCTAATGAGGCAACTTCTCAGCCTTTGCAGGTTTCATATGATGATGCAGATCATTCCATTTCTGATGTAGATTTACATGATGCACTTGTTGATGAGAGAGCTGATATTGAACAGGCAAAAACTATGCCAAAATGGCTGGTGCAGACTTTGCGTGACAGCAAATTAGATGCACCTTTGTCATATCGTACTCGTTCAGGCTCTCATAGTACCTCCTTTGCATCAGATTGCTATGCTATGGCTGCATCTAGTCTCTGTGATGAGAATGAGCCTGTTTCTTTTGATGAAGCACAAAATTCAGAAAATTGGATGGCTGCTATGCAATCTGAATATGATGCTATAATGAAGAATGGTACATGGTCTTTATGTGACTTGCCTCTTGGCAAGAAGGCCATTGGCACTAAGTGGGTATACAAGCTGAAGCGTAAACCTGATGGTACAGTTGACAGGTATAAGGCTAGGCTTGTTGCAAAAGGTTATGCGCAGGAAAGAGGCATTGATTTTGATGAGACCTTTGCACCTACATGCTGTATGACTACTGTTCGGAGCATTTGTGCACTTGCAGCCCATCATGGTTGGAATGTACATCAGTTGGACATTAAAACAGCATTTCTGAATGGTGACTTGCATGAAGAAGTGTATGTTTTTCAGCCCCGTGGCTTTGTGCAGAAAGGGCATGAAAACCAGGTGTGCAGGTTAAAGAAGGCGTTATATGGTTTAAAGCAAGCACCACGTGCTTGGTATGAGAAGATACATGCCTATTTGATTGCACATGGTTTTGAGAACGGTCCAACTGAAAGCACCTTATATGTTAAACGTGCTAATGATGTGCTTCTGATCATTGTTGTCTATGTTGATGACATGCTGCTCACTGGTCCTATTGAGACACATATTGCTGATTTTAAGGCTGATTTGCATGCCTCATTTGAGATGTCTGATTTGGGGCATTTGCATCACTATTTGGGCATTCAGTTTATGCACGTTGATGGTGGAATGGCTTTGTGTCAAACGAAATATATTGACACATTATTGCAGCGTTTTGGCCTTGAAGAGTGTAAGCCTATTGCCACTCCTATGGAGACAGGTTTACGATTGAGTCTTCATGATGCTGGAGATGCATTTGATGCTGTTCTCTATCAGCACGCTGTTGGATGCTTGATTTACTTATGCATTACTCGGCCAGATATTCAGTTTGCTGTCTCACAGATGAGCAGGTTTATGCATTGCCCAGGAGTCACGCATTGGAAAGCGGTTAAGCGCATCTTTCGCTACTTGAGTGGTACTCGGCTACTTGGGTTGTTTTATCCCAAGGGGGGATCACTACCGCCAGATTTGCATGCTTTTTCTGACTCAGATTGGGTTGGTTGCTATGACACTCGTGTGTCCACCAGTGGTTTTTGCTTCATGCTTGGTAGCTCATGTATATCTTGGTTGAGCAAGAAGCAGCCTACTGTGGCCACTTCCAGTTGTGAGGCTGAGTATAGGGCAGCTTTCACAGCGATTGTTGAGTGTGTGTGGCTCAGACGCCTTATGGCTGATTTGGGTGTTGGCCAGTCTTCTGCCACCACCATCTTCACTGACAGTCAGAGCGCATTGGAAGTTGCGAGGAACCCTGTGTTCCATGCTCGCACTAAGCACATTGAGGTGCATTATCACTATGTCAGGGAGAGGTTCTCTGCTGGGGAGATCAGCTTGGCATATGTGCCCACGCAGGAGAACATTGCAGACCTTTTCACGAAGGCTCTGCCTAGGGAGAAGTTTGAAGCTTTCCGCAAAGCTTTGGGCGTACTTCCTTTTGTGGAGTGATTTCCACATAGCTCGGCACTTCCTTATACATGAGTGCCAGCTCCTTGTTCACCGCATCACTCCCAGGGGGGATTTGTTGATATATTTAGGTAGTGATGTGTGTGAACACTCTAGGACCGCCGGGGCACTTTTTTCCCTCGTTAGGAGGTTTTTTTCCCCCGGCTTGTATATACGCCTATTGCCCTAATGGGCTATTTATCTTTGTACATTCTCTAGTAATTCATTCATTCTTGTGTGTTGTGCTCCAAGCTTCTTCTTCTTCCTTGTGTTGTTCGCGTGCTTCCGCAGACGTCTAACTCCAACAGGTAGTACGGGGAGCACCCATAAAGGACGTCGTGTAGGCGATCAATTTCAGCCATGTCACTGATGCGAAGCATGAGCCTGCGATATTGTGATACATAAGGCCCGATGAACTTGTCTTGAGGGAGGTTGCGCCATTCGTCACGTGCTTGGAACGCTTCGTTGCGAGGTACAAAGTATTCGACCATGGCTGCCGTGAAATGATCCCATGAGGGCCAGGCTTGCTTCTTATGTTCCACCATGTACCATGCTGAGGCTTCTTCTTGTAAGAATTGGCCGGCGATGCGCGTCCAATGGTTGCGGCCAACCCGGAGCATCTGGAGGTAGCTTTCCATACCTTCGATCCATCGGTTGACGGCAATGGAGCTTCGGCCGCCTCGGTACTTGTCTGGGGGGTTCGGTTTGAAGAAGTCAAAGGAGTCGGGGTCGTCGATGTCCACCGGTTGCATTTGAGTGATCGGGGTTGGGTTTAAAGGCGTTGGTGGTTGTTGGGATGTATGTGTCGGGGTGGGTTGGGGTGTCGGTTGGGTGCTTGACTGCGGATGTGGTTGGGGTTGGGATTGGTCCTTGGCTAAGAGATGGGATTCTACTAGGGTAGTTAATCTAGAGAGGGTGTCTTCGAGTCTATCTATGCAATCGTGGGCAGCATCAGGATGTGGTGGAGCTTGGTCGGATTCGGGTTGGGTGTGGATCTCGGCATTGGTTTCGGCCTCCTGGAGCCGTTCATGTAGCTCGGCGTTCACCAAGAGAAGGCGGTTGAGTTCCTCTTCTAAGGCACCCCGTTGGGCTTTGTGACGTCGGCGCCGTTCAGTCACGTTCTTGGCGCGTTCCATCCCCGAAGTTAGACCGGCCGTGCCAACGTCGTGTTCGCTGGCCATGGTAGCGTGGAGCCAACCGGCGGCAACTCGGGAGGGAGAGAGAGACTAGGAGGAGGGAGTCTAGGGCAAGCGGGTACCTAGCAGCGAGGGGAGAGGTTCACCGGTTAAATGGGGTTCGGAGTTGCTTGACGGGTAAGGGTGGGGCGGACGGCAAATAGCGCGAAGGCGACGGCGGTGGGTAGCGCGGGGCCAACGGTGGGTAGCGCGGGGCCAACGGTGGGTAGCGCGGGGACGGCGGGAGGGCAAGGGGGTGCCTTGATTGAGGGGGGAAAGGGGGGGGGGGGGGGGGAGGGGCAAGGGGGTGCCTTGCTTGAGGAGGGGGGGGGGGGAAAGGGGGTGAAGGGGGGAGGGGGGTAAGGGGGTGCTTTGCTTGAGGGGGGGGGAAAGGGGGAGGGAAGGGGAGGGGAGGGGGGGGGCAAGGGGTTGCCTTGCTTGAGGTAGGGCGGGAGGGAGGGCAAAAGACCTCTTGCGACGTCAAAGAACTTCCCACGGATGGGCCCGGGATGTTAGATGGCGCTGCCAGCACTGGTGTGACAGTCCGCCCGTCCAAAGGCTTCCCCTAGGGTCGTTGCTCTGATACCACTTGAGATGTTCAAACCCACAAAATGCATAAGCCAACACAAGAGACACCAAGAAGATTGCCAGAACACGTTTATATTCGATTAGCAACTCGTGTTGAAGAAGGCAATGAGAGCTTGGTATGAGGAGTACTAGTACCCCTCATAGTTGCGCACAATTTGGCACCACAGGGCATACCCCCCAAGCACTGAAAAGGGTTGGATAGAAAAACAGGCTGTGATAGATCAAGCCTACACGCTGGTCCATTGGAACTAGAAGCGAGAGATCCAACACACAGCGGAGTCACCAGCGAAACTTCAGGTGTCCTCCAAGTCCTAACCAAGACGTATGCACACCTGAAGTACGTTGGCTTTGTCAGTTCAGACAGCAACAACTATTATGGCAGAGGCCGTAGTAGTGGTTCTGAGAAATCTCATTCCCTCCAGCCTCCAGGCTCCAGGGAGTCGGGACGTTGATGGAGTCTCGATTCTCGAATCTCGATGACACCTGCGCTGTGGGCAAGAGTTCCGGTGGCACCGGGCCAGCGGCAATAGGCTTCGTTATAATGTCTCTGCTGGGCCCCAGGCGATCGACGAGATTGAAGAAGTTCCCTCCTTGTCCGTCTGAACGCTCTATTTCCCCCAACACAAACTGATGGAGCTCGCTAAACAATACAGAAACGGGGAAATCGTGTTTGTGGGGCCTCCGAATGGGCTTCCGTCCTGTTGTATGCGTGTGCAGTTCTAGGCTAGCGAACAGACCACGCTACGATTTCTGTCAAACCCATTTCTATGGTTACAACTTACGACTCAGCAGTTATATTCAACCTTGAAGTAGGTTGGCTTTGTCAGTTCAGATAGCCACAACTATTATGGCAGAGGGCCGCCGTAGTAGTGGTTCACTGGTTCTGACTCCTGAGAAATCTCATTCGGTCCGGGGACCTCTCGAGTCTCGATGACACCTGCGCTGTGGGCAAGAGTTCTTGATGACACCCCCCCGCCCCCCCCCCGCCCCCGCGTTGTGTCGTGCGTGAGTACCTTCACCACTCTGTTGTGCGCAACCCTCAGCAAGTGTCAATTTCTCTCTCTCTCTCTCTCTCTCACCCAACCCAAGCAGGGCCTAAAATTGACGGGTTGCACAACCTTTAATATGACAGGAAAAATTTTCGTCTCTCTGTCACATGACAATTTTTTTCTAAAAGCTCCTTGTCAAATGACATGCATTTTTGAAACGAGACAGGCTCAGAACTTATTTGAAACATTTGTCACTGATGCAATATCTTTATGCTCCAGAGTCACTAGGTTATAAGCAAGTAAGGGTGAACTATGAGGTGCAAACATGCTCAGAGCACAATCCATGACAAAGCTCATAGTCCATGGTTGTGCAATTGTGAATAATTAGATTGCTGTAGGAGAACCAATCCCTTGAAATTTTCCTACAATCCCTTGAAACTGACTCTTGCCTATAAAAACAATCAAAGTGTATATGGAAACCCTAATTTGATCACGGGAGCTTTTAAAGCTTTTGAGCTCTAAAAACTGTATATATTCAAAAACTATGACTTTTTAAATGGAAAGTAAATTTGCATTTTATATTCGCTTCATGTTCAAAGACAAAGCCTACGCTAAGAACAATTTTCATTGAGCAAATGAAAAATATTTTTCATGAATTCGAAAAGCTATCAATGGAGTAATCAAGTCATGCTTGTTTAAAAATCATAATCTACGCTTAGATATCGCATTTGCAATACGTAAACTTGTCTTTTTCCATACTTAAATATATATTTGAAAACTAACTACATCACACGGAACAGGCCGTTGTGGATTGAAATAATCCTTTGACATTTCGAGATGTTTATATATAAGGACTCTCTATATCTCATGACTTTATTGTTAATACCACCTATCTTTCAAAAAGTACCATGCCTAAATGCTTTGGAAAGCTTTTTGAAAAAAATAATGCAAGTTCTATTAAGACATCCTACAACTGGTTCACTTTTACACAGCATGGTTGAGGAGAGTTGTTATGTCCTAAAAGAACCTTGTGGGAAGACCTATTTCTCCTCAAGAGAGTGTGAATTGGGATAGCTGTTATGTATTAAAAGAACCTTGCTTGAGGACATATTAGGAATCCTCAGTGATGTATTAACGAATACCATCCCATATTATGACTGCACATTCTCAGAAACAATTAAAAACATGTTACCTTATCTATTGAATGTAATAAAGATCTTTTGTTTATTTGAATATCTTCTAAGTTGAATTACACACATTTTGGATGTTATCTAAAACTAAAGAACGAACAACACAAAGATCATTAACTGTACAACCATCTCAAATTTTTATATTATTACAAAACATCAAGTTTTATACTCAATGCTTCGCAGGTAGCTCCATTTTCACATAACTCATTTAGGTAAAACAATAATAACCACTATGAACTTAGGAGCTATCCAGTACAAGAAAAAACCAAAGAAAAACTTATGTTTGCTCAAAATTATGATGCAATAGATACTTGAAACGTACTCTAGTTATAAAATACCTCAACAGTTTTAATTCTCTAAATATTTCGCAATGAACTACTATGATAAGCTACAGCCATATATATGTACTTTGACAAGCTATAGCCAATATGCTCATTGTATTTGAAACATGAAAGATCGTCAGTTGTAACTTGTCATTGGAGCTTGAAAGCTGAGATTACTGTTTGGAGCTTCAGTTTTGAGTCTTGACACACCTGAATTTTGAAGGTTGATAGAGTGTAGTGTTGAGTTGTTGAAAAACTCCAAAAGTCTCATCATCTCCCCTTTTCATATAATCCATATTGCATAAGTAAGCTCCATGTCGTACATAAATATCTGCAGAATATGAGGCTACATCCATAAGCTTAATTAAAAATGTATATATTTTTCGCATAAATACAAACATTCAATAACGGGACTGAAATGCCACTATACTGTTGTGGATAAAACTACGGATATGGCACACAAAACAGGTGTATATATGAATGTAGAGACATATGCCATCATTGCCATGCAAGTACAACTCAAAGTTTTAGATATGATAGAATAACTAATTCTAAGCATCATTGGATTATTTGTTTTTTTCTCATATACAAACTACTATAATATGCGTACAGGACAGGCACCAAAAACTGTACATACCTTTGAACATGAAGCGAATGTATTATCTTTCCTTGATCACTTGCTGGACGACAGAAAAAATACCAGGCGATAACCTGAAGATGAACTTCGAACGCCTCAAAAATTCTCAACATTCATGCGCGATGGAAAATGTAATCTGTTGCAGACTCAAGAGTCAATAGCTACTGAGGTGAGATGTCAGGCTCAGAGGAGTATCTAGACGGATGCTTTCATGCAATGCTTCACTGTCTGAGATAAGCTTCTAACCAGCCCCAACCTAACCAATATAACGAGCTCGACACTCGAGACTCTGCACTACGCAGTTTCTTGCATGCGGTGCTTTACAAAACATCACCAGAATTCGGATGGAATCGGACCTAACGAGATTTCACATAAACAAATACGTTCCCAGTGCCCCTCATGCGCGCTTCTAGGTTTCATACGTATAGTCTTATCTATGCTAGAATTTGAATTTTGAACCTAATGAGATTTCACACAGAAACGAAGACCTACCCGCCGCCCCTCATGCCCGCTTCTAGGTTTCACACGTATAGACTTCAAACTTTAAAAAGCTTATGTGAAACATTGGAATATTTTAGATTTTAAAAAACTCGATGCAGGTTTTACTCATACGTTGTCCGCTCAGTTTAATCTTATATACATATCTATCAATAAACTATTATATAGAAAAAATGACAGGTGATTTTATTATTAGCACTTGTCAATTGACAAGTAAATTTACCTTCAACTTGTCCGTTGACTGGAAAATCTTCGCATGTCCCTGTATTTTGACAGGTAAACAATTTTTTCACCCGTTATTGACAGGAAAAATAGCCTATGACGGGAAAAAAACCGTCAATTTTAGGCCTTGAACCCAAGCCCGTGGCCCAGGGGCCACGACGGTCAACCTATTCTCGTAGAAACTAGCCGCTTCTGCAAACACCCCATAGCCTCTCAAAAGTCCCACATCCTCTTCCGCACCATTTGCCCCCCCACCCGTCAATTTCAACCATGTATGCCTGCCACACCACAGTCCGCAGCGCCTGCTTCATAGTCCCACAACTCGCATGGCTTCCATCATTCTCGATTGATGAGGCTTCCCAAAGGAAGGAAGAAGGTGACTTCTGCGTGCGGCGGGGAAGAGAATTTCTGCACATGGACATACCTCCATTGCCAACACAGCCCACCACACAAACATAATATTTGTAGCTTCTTCGGATTCAAATTATTGAAGTGGAAGAAGACAATGGGGAAAATAAATCCTTGATAGATAAACAGAAATTGTAAAACATCTCAGGTCTTTATCAATCTCGGTAGTAAGGAGGAAGGGAGTAGCTATCTATACTCGATAGAAAAAATAAAAGAGATTATAGAAGCAAATCTAAAGTGGAAAATATTCACATATGTTGTAGAAACATTGTTCACATCCTTAAGTTTACTAATAGAGTTGCACCTACAAACCAATTGAATGTGTGAAGAGTTTTGATTATGGGAACTCATGCCCTTTTGTCTAGAATTGAAGCTGTTTTTTTTTTTGGGAGGAGGAGGCTTACAATATCAATGAGTCAGGGGCTTGAGACATATTGGTGAGAAGATGTTTTAAAGGAAATATTGGACTTGTTGTTACCTCGAAAGGCTATTTTTTTCAAGTATACAGGGTTTTGGAAGGATGGGTAAGAGCAGCTGAGTGTTGAAAGACTCTAGTTCGAATGTGAATTACTATGATCCGAATACTCATTGTCCAAGAGGATTTGAGAGTAACTGAGGGAGACTTCAAAAAATACTTTTCTTAAGTCAAAGAAATTAGTTGGTAAGAGGTAATGCAGTAAAGAATGAAAAATGAAGGTGTTTTCATTCTTGACCAATAACAAAGACTTGAGGATTGGGTGATTCCTATGGAGATGGCACCTCTACTTATTGTAGCAAGGAAGTAATAAGCTTCTTAAAAGTCTTTATGGTGGGATCAAGGATGATGAAGATGAACCCAAACATGAGTCAACATGATCATCACGATGGTCATGATTCACTCCGTACAGAGTACTTGCATTTATCATCTCTTTCCATTCGAAGCAAAGCTGGGCTTTAGAAGGAATATGATACTCTTGGACCCGAATCTGTCAGTTTTCGAACTAGGGAAGAAGGATTATAGCTGCCAAGGGTGATGGAATATTCTTGTCGATCCTTGGTGGTGTCAGAAGCTATATTTGAAAGGGCCGAAATGAGAGTATTATTCAAGTTGGCTTCTAGAGCCATATTTGGCCTACCCCTCCATTTTTGGGCAATCACTTTGGTGCACATTCACGCCAATACTGGATTGGCAAGGCCCTTGGAGTCTATAAAAGTTATGATTTGTAGTCATTGGGGCATACACATTGAGAGGGAGAAGCCGATAACATTTTTGGGCATTAGTATGATTATTGGTCGCATTGGGAATCGTGTTCAAGCACCACTCTCTGGACCACCCCTCCATTTTGGTGCTACATGCACACTTTCGAGGGTCACTCTATGGTGAAGATACAGAGCGTGGGAATCATAAAGGATTTGGCTATTGGCATTTCAGATTGATTGAATGGTTTTGAGATAGTCCTTTTGAGTGAGTCTATTGTATTCCTTTTAAATTTAGGTCTCGATTGTGTGTGCTTCCTGGAATGACACTCAAGCTTACCACAGTAGCTTTTTTGAGCATATCTAGCCCTCTGTAATCATTTTCGGAGCGAAGAGTTAGGTTCTCTCTCTTATTTGAACTTTTCATTGTTCCTTTCTCCACGGCTATATAGTTTCTCTTTTGTTAATGTCTCTGTTGTCAATAAATTTACCTCCATACAGGAATGTTAAAGGGTATACTTCCCTAAGGAGAACCTCCCTTCAGTAGGGAGAGTACTAGAAATCTATAGGGTTTGATATTGCTAGATGTGAGTATCCCAATACCTCCTCTACAATTTCCAACCTAATTTAGCCATCCTCTTAGTGCATGAGTAAGATTCCAACATGAATATTATACAAGACTTTGTGCTTTCCCAAGCGCACAACAAAATTTTATCAGTGAAACGGAAACGCGGACAATCACCATAACTTTTAGCGCGGACAATCACCATAACTTTTAGCAGTGTTCACATATACTACAAGCATACTCAATGTATAACTGTTTTGATGAATACATTTCATGTCTTCTAGACTTTGTGTAAATGATGGTTTCCTACAACGAAGAGCTAACATGAGCTTCAACCTACACCTTAAATTTCGATGCAACATCCTACACTCATAATGTACATCAAATAGATTGATTATTAATGAGGGTCGTTCGTTTGGACTTGCAAAATGTGTTGCTGAGGCATGTTTGTATTTGCATATGAGTTGTTGATTGACCTCTTTTAAAAGAAAGTTTCATCTTTTGATGTACTCTCACCGAATTAATTAGAAATAAGTCGAAAGCACAACAATGAAAGGCAGAACACTTATGAGACTATCTCAATCCCATAGAATTTACTCATATTGAATTAGTTCAAATTAAACAAAAAGTACAACAATGAAGTGCATAGCACTCAAGGGAGCCTTTAAATACCAAACGAGCCTAAAATTTCACTAAAGATAAAAAATTGAAAGGGACTACTTAAAACCAATTAACAGAAAGTGGTTTGAGCTTGTCAGGGTGCATATAACCCATGGCACCAAGGAGATGACTGATTGCCTAAGATCCACAAATATGGTGTCATCTCAATAGGGTTTGGAGCACAAATATAGTTTCATCTCACCACTGGTTGTTACTTGTTAGTGAGTTTGGTCCAACTAGTTTAGCCTATCGTTTCATCTCATTAGTAGTGGTGATGCATGAGTGAGGAGGGTCCAGTAGTTGCAACCCATATAGCTAGCCACATCAAACCTATGCTCTAAGCCATTGGAACTAGATGCGAGATACCCAACACATAGGGCTGGAGACTCGAGAGTTCTAGACTAAGGATCCATCTTCCACTTCATTGGTCCTCAAATGCTTTTCATGAATCTATTTTCACTCTTCTTCATTTACCTCGAAACTGCTCATAGCTGATTCCTACTATTCTTTGAATGCAACAAGTCCTCTAATATGAGGGTCAATTCCAAATTTCTTTTCGGTCTCTTTCTAATGATGAATTTGAAAAGGGCTTACATCTCTTTACCATAGACTAGAAGGAATGGGCTCTCTCTTGTGGTGCATATTCTTGCTATTCGAAAAGCCCATATTGTTCCTATAGGTGTTTGCGGCCATGAACTATGGTAGTCAAAAGCTAACTTACGCAATAGTCCATTGCTTTGTATATCTATTTTGATGTTTCTTTGGTGTCCATTCCTTTATTGGCTGAAATATATGGATCACATGGAAGAGGCTAATTATATTCAAGTGACATGAGCTAATTTATGATCGAAAGAGAGTTAGAATAGTCATCCAAGAGCATGTTGAAAGCAATAATGAGATATGGAATGAAGGAATGGAAGACATGATAGATGCATTTTTTTATGATAAGACTAATGTAGATGAACACATGTTTGAGCATTTTCATCATGAATTTACTATTCGTACTGAAACACCGAAAGATATGTTATTAGAAAAACCTCCGCATCGATTATACAAAAATGGAAATGTCTTTTTTCTTCAAGCATGCCTTCCATATATGAATTTGGAGGTAGTGTATGGTTGGTCATACGCAAGTGTTATTATTCTCTTTAGATAATTAAGAGAAAGAGTATTACCAATAGAAATGCTATGCTTTAGGCATGGACTACAACAAGTTCCATGCATGTCCCAATGATTGTATATGGTGTAGAAGGGAACTCTTAGCAGATCATTTATCTCCGAAATGTGGAGAAAAAGTAGACAAATAAGAGTTACTACCTCACTTTCCTCACGACGAGGACTCACTATGGATGTAGTGAAGTTATTATGGATGGACAAGTACTTCATGGTACATGGCCTATGTGTGTAATGAATTATATCATTCCAACATGGCTTGCGGTCAAGAGAGGAAATTTTATGTTCTCATCATTCATTGTATGAGGGAAGTATAAATTGAGAATTTTGTTGGAGTTAGACATCTGCAAAAGCACTTGAACAACACAAGGAAAAAGAAGAAGCTTGGAGCACAACACACCATACTGAATGTATTACTAGAGAATGTACAAAGATAAGTAAACTCCTACTTAGGGGTATATGCGTATATACAAGCCAGGGGAAAAAAGCTCCTAAAGTGGGAAAAAAGTGCCCCGGCGGTCCTAGTGTGTTCACACAAATCACTACCTAAATATATCAACAAAATGTGGATCTTTACCTCTCACTTTAGATTCAAGAACTTAAAAAAGTATGAGAACGATTGATATAAATGGATGCGTCACAAGTACCTTCACAGTGAAATGTGAAAATAATTTGTTTTTTTGATGTTGAACATGCATGACTAGCCAAGATATGGTGAATGATCAAGATTACAAGTTCTAGGATATAATCCATGCCCAATGTCTTCTACTTCATTACATGTCTGATGGGAAATTGTTTTATAGGTGTATGTGATTAGCATAGTATGTGGAAGAGAAGTGAAAGTTCACTTATTTTGGGAATGAACACACCGTCTATTTTGCATTAACTTCCATATTAGGATAACTTATTGGTAAATCAATTGAATGATCCCGTGCATCTTTTCAAGGATATGGGCAAATTGCTATGGGAAACCATCACAAGTCAAAGAGATACCCATGGTTGAAGAAAGAATTTCAAACCAATAGGTAAATAGCGACAAATCTGGTTATTATATGTCATTCTGCATTTCCTTCGTGATGCATTTGCACAACACAAGTATGAACGCGAAGCTTGATATGTGTACATGTTTTTGTTTGCTGGGTAGAAAGATATCTATGGAAGTCATTATGCTTCAGGCATAATTATGTGTTTTTCTCGTAGTCAATATTCCTTAAAACGTATGGGCATTGGACAGACATTAACCGGCATCAAGACTGCTTGTTTTGTGAGTTTCTATATCGACATTCAGAGAAAGAGAGCGAGAGAGAGAGCATGTGAGTGCGCACATCAAAGAGTTGAGCATCATTGCATCTTTAAATATTTGAGCCTCTTTGTGTCATTGCTTCAAGAGAGCAAAGTGCACATCAAAGGTCTTTATTTCATATGCATCGTTGCGTTGGAGTTGACTGTCGAACCTCTAAAGTTTTCATATCAGTTTGAAAGACTGTGAGAAACAATAGGTGAGTTTTAAAGTTCTGATTCTAAAATGTAGGACTAAGTTCAATAATTAAATTGTGTTTTTCTAATAGTTAAATTGTTCTTGTTGTAGAAACCCCATCTAACATCGCCATCCACATTGAGTGATTAATGAAACCCTTTTTGTGATTAGATTTTTGAAATTTCCATCTTCAACTCTGCATCAAGATTCCATTAAGGTATGTCCTTCTACCTCTCACAAGTCGCAAGTCACATATTTACAGTTTCCAAGCATTTCAACTTTTATCTTTGTTATGAGTCACGTCACATGTGCATATGTTCAAACTTCACATCATACATGTCTCATTACATAATGATAATATGTATAAATTGTAAATCTATAAATGGAGACAATGTGAACTCCACAACAATGTTAAGGTGCACAATTTTGTGGAAAAATGCACAATTACTCATGTAAATCTCACTCGCATAAGTCAATAGATACGCACATTTTATACACATAAAACATTCTCTTACATATCAATTATCAATGGCATCTCTTTAGATGTGTTAATGAATCAAGATGTAGAAACACTTGTTACATCTGTTCATATCTGTTATAAAATTTGAGTATTATTGTTTGAAGGCCCAAAGATAACTATTTGTTTTTAAGTACATGTTGAAATTTTGGTTGCCATCTGAAGGATGAAAGAAGAAATAAGTTTCTTACTTGAAGGTTGTTGTTGTAGTATGCCCTTGGGAGCCAAGACCCACACCACCTTGCATGGAAGCAAGAAGGAAGGCCCAAGAAAGACTCTCCTTTCATCCACCCCATCCTCCATCATGTTCAAGCCATTGGCCATCAGCCCGCAGCTATGCCACATGCTTGAAAATATGGAGCAATGGGAATCAAGGATCCTAGTCACATATGTAAAATACAAGACAATTGCAACACTCTACTTACACACAAAGGAAAAGCTAGCATGCACACACACCTCACTCTCACACTCTCCAAGACTAAATACATATATGCACAAAGCCTTAAGAGAAAGGAGAGTTCTTCCATTGAAAGGATTTTACATGAGAGCACGAACAAAAGCTCCCCCATTACAAGAAATGAGCCTCTATATATAGGCTAGGCACATTCTCCCATGTGCTCTTTTTGACTAGTCAAAAAGGAGCACATGCTTTCTAACTAACATATCTTTTGATATCTTGGAAAATATTCCCAAATCTGAAGGAAATGGGAGCGTGGGAATTTCTCAACGTGGGATTTCTACATATGTGCAAAAAGGTGGATTTATTTAAGATGCTTCCACACTATAGCATAAGGAAAATATTAAAAAGGGCTTAAGAGAGTGTTCACATGAGCACATCTCCTAAATACAAAAAAGAGGTATTTTTATGAGTACTAAAGGGTGCCATTACATAAGAGAAATTGTGGGCAACCCTTATGACCCAATACTCTCCTCCTCCTAGACTTTGTCGTCCTCGACATAGCTAAGAAAGGAGAAGCATACATTGTTGAACTGGTCCAAGTTTGAGTCTGCAACTCTTCAATTCTGCAGCTCTTCAAGTCTTCAGGCCTTCCATGTTGAGCGACACAATCCCCTTGGGGGGCAGTCAGCCCAACAGCAGCCTCTGTTGCCAGATATGAAGCAATCCCTCTGAGCAAGTCTTTAGAGGACCTGAAAACTGCAAGTCCAAAAACTCCATGTGCATACATAACCATTGCAAACAAGACAAAGCAAGAAAGGACACATCATACACAATACTTAGGATAGCAGTCCTGGCATGAAAAGATGTGCCAATCTTCCCACAGGATGGCTGGGAAAGTGGGCACCATCCCTAAAATAGGGCAGTAAAACACTGAAGTAGCTCAAGTCCAAAATCTAATAGCACACCCTGAGTAAGAAAGAGATTGACAGGGCACCACCAGTTTTGGCATCCATCAAGCTTCCTGATTGGTGAGTGTGCACCATCACCATCATGTAGAAAGCACTTTTAGTATCTTGTTGTGTGTAGACAGGACTTGAGACATAATCCCCCAGAAGAGACAGTCAAAAAGAAAGTCACAATCGGATCCTAACTGTCATTCCCGACCATACAAGCAGGCACAATTATACCAGAGTGAGGACCCACATGGAGAATCTGAGGAACAACCATCTGTACATAGCAAGGCATCTACATATAATGCAGATCATTCTCTCCAAACGAGGGAAAAGGCATCAGACACAATCCCCACTTGGGGCAGTCACAAAAAAAAAACCAAAATCCCTGTGCCAGCCAATATCTGCTGAATAAACAATAAAGCAAGGAACTTGAATCATTTGAAAGCCACAGGACTTAGTTTCCTAGAATTTGCAGGTAGAAAACCATCAGTTGACAGTCCTGAAAATGTCATGCAGCCTCTCTGCCAGCAGTCAGTAAACATGGTGCATTAAGCCATCAATAGAGTGATGGGAAGCAACCTGGATCCCAGCAACTTGATGAAGAGCAGCCTCCAACATGTTGACCAGAAGACTAACAGTAAGTACTGAAGCCGAGGAGCCACCTTCCTTCATGCTTTGTCCTGTAAATGATGAGCATTAATATATTACAAATGAGAGTAACTAAGACTCCAAAATAAGGAGTTGGTCCACCACTATAGTGTCCTTTTGCATTCCAGCCTGTGCTAGTACCATTCACCAGAGGAGTTGGCTGAGCAACAATGATTCAGTGCCCAAGATTCACTGGGAGTCTCAAGACATGGTCAGCATCTGCCTTATGTGGAAGCATGGATTGTACAGACACCACAGTTAACATCAGTTGCGGATGTGATTCCAGCCTAAGCACTGTCCGTTAGCACAACAATCTCTGAACAAGGTCCCTAGATCACAACATACTTCAACTTTGAGTTTGAAAAGACCCAAAGGAATTTCCTTGGATCTAGCATCTGTGTGATGTGGCTGATACATCCCTGAATCTTTAGCTACAACCAGTGAAGTAAAAAATCAGCAACATGAGTAATTTAATCATTGCAACTGAGAGCCCAGTCTGGCCAAAAGTTGCAATGCCACTCCAGCACATTTCTCGAGGCGTTTCTTCTCACAAATCATTGAGCACTCAAGACCAGTTTCTGTAGTAATGTTGCGAGCAGATCTGTTGTTGCATCTTTTGTTGAGCCTTGCCCATATGTCAGTGAATGTGCTTGGTATATTCTTTCGGCTGCTGATGGGTCATGGTGTTTGAGAAGTAGCAGCAGGACTCAGAAATGGTGTCCTCTGATCATCAACCACAACCAAGTCCCTGTTGGCATTAGGCAGGGGCAACTCTGCAGATGAATACTTGGGAAGGGACATTCGGAGCAGGAGGGTGTTTCAGTTACCTATCAACCTTCCTCAGCCATCCATGATGCCTAAAGGCAAGCTGAATGAGCAAGACACCAAGTATCATAGCTCATTCAATTATTTTTGCTTCCTCAGAAATGAAGGCTGTTCACAAAACTTCCCTCTTTAGACATTTCTCTTCATTGATAAATACATATCAGAAGTTGTCGATTGCAATAATTCCTGACTGTTGTAACTGTAGAACAGGTTTGATTTCTTCCTTTTTATTCTGTTGTAGCACATGGCACAAGCCTGAAAAAGATTCTTATCCCACATGATGCATTCCACCATGGTTTTGTCTGGACAAAGAGGACTCCCTCTGGAAAAAACTGATGGTAGATGACTTATGACAGAGATTCACTTGAGTCCTCAATCTTGCTGGTAGCCAATTATAAAAGCATGTGCCTGATGTTATGACTGAATGAATTGATCAGCCTCATGCATTGGAGATCTCCTAGGGTTCTTTCTGCCCTACTTTTATGAGTGCTGCTAGAAATGGGGAACCAGTGAATAGTTCTATGCCAAGATCCTCCTCACCATCATATATGTTTGCTGAGCATATTTCACTTGTTGCTTGAGCACATAAAATTTGTTTCGACATGCTTGTTATTTCAGTAGGTGATAGCACCATCAATGTCTAAAAGTTTTGTCCTGACCAACTATACCTTTGACTTAGACCCTGCAGGTTGAGATGGATAGGGAAGTGGACACAGTCCTGGCCTGATGTAGATATTTCCTCCAGCCACCCTTTGCAAGAGCAGCACATGCATCACATATCTTCTGGGAATTCTTCTTCCTCCATGCCTTTTTCCTGCTGCTAGTATTCTCTGAGTAAGGACGAGCTTGGCCAGAAGAATTTCTTTGCACTCTAGCCCAATCATCAAGGCTAGATGAATTATTGCAGTGTCAACTTGTAGAATTGCAGTGACATTATCAAGACATGAGTCTCTTCCAGTCAATACTTGTGTTGTCTCATTCCGAGGAGATGGTCGATCTACAGCAATTGAGTGATTAAGGTTCTTATGGGACCCACAGAACATCTGGGCAGAAACAGCTTTGTGGAAGCTTTCCAACAAAAACTTTAGCGCCTAGATGCACTCATAACTAGCTTCCACAAATACAGGAGCAGCAATAATATTGAGCTAGGCATGTCCCAGTTGAAAGACACCAAACTCATGGTTGAATGATATTAAAGTTTAGCCCAATACCCACATGAGCCTCAGCAAGTTGTTCAACCTTAGGATCAGTTGAGGAGCACTTTCTGATGTGCCTCCTCTTTCTACGAAAGCCTCTCCAAAGCAAGCAGATATCATTTTAACTCTACATGCATATGATCCATGCTCTCACACTTTAGGACATGAAGCTGCATCAGCATATGTATAGTGTCATTCTTGCCAATATCTGCACTAGACGAGAGGGCCACATCTCTTGTATTAGATGCAGAGTCTCCAAATATTATGTTCCTTGTGAACACCTGTTACACGAACTCCACCAAATTCTTCTGAGCCTTGAGCAGGTTTGCCTTCATTCTTCTGTTCATGAGTATGAGTAATACAGCTTTGAAGTTCCTCCTTAGTATCTTCAGCTCTTGTTCACATCAAACTAACCTGGACTGATGAGATTTTCGTTGCCTTGTCCCAAGTCTAGTGACATAAAAAATGTGTGTCTCAGAGCCTAGCATCAACACATGGAGTATTCACAGCCAATGCAGATGTTGCATTTCAAAAATATGACTTTGTTGAACCCATTCAGTCCAGCAATATTAGCAACCGAGGGTAGAGATGTCCGATCCGAAGCTTCTATGCATGGTGCTGTATTTGGTTAGATGTGGACACAATTCATAAAGGGTTGTCTCAAAACCTCCACCTAAACCACACTCCATCAAATCTAAAATACAGAAGAAAAGCATTGGAGCCAACAGTTATAAACATATCACATTAGAGGTGCAGCCTACGGAGACATTTCATAGCTGATTTTAGCCAGTTGTGGGTATCAATCCCATTTTTATGGGAGAACATAAGAACTCAAATGGATGAGCATCTTTGGCTCCCATCAACTCTGATCTTTCCCACTACAAATGTCATGTCCTCCTTGAATTAATCATGGGAGATCCTTTTGAGTAAAATGATTCTATTCATTATGTATAAGAACACACCCTTTCATTTAGTTGCCAACAAATTTACATCGAGACCATAAAATATATCTGCTGCAATATTCTCGTAGACCTCTGATCTACCACATAAACCAGCCATAGCCACCCCTTCAAGCAATCTGCCATTATTGGTAGCACAAATCGACACTCGAGCATGAAGGTTTGCAGGAAGCTTTGAAATTCGTGGATGCCACACTCGAACTTTTGCATCATTCATCATAGTTCAACATCGTCATGTCGCAACCCTTTCAGGACTGTTCATGATGAGACCACCCTCCTTTCAGTGAGAAGATCTTGAAGGGGAGTTGGAGCTTGCTCGACCCCTGGTGCCTCGTAGTAGATAGGGAGCCGAGCTCCATGCTGGGTGACTACACCTGAGGGAACTCCATCAGAGCTCAGCCCTGCAGAGGGAAGAGAAGGGGACATTCGCATCGGGCTCCAACCCCCGATGGATTTGTAGGAAGGGAAGCATTGACCACACATTGCAACAGCCCAGAACAGGTTCGAGCACATCCCTGTTTTCTTCAGGTAACAAGGGGAAGCCAAATAACTACTGCAGAGGGCCAAACGAGATGCACCAACCCATGGTCGAGATAGGTCAGTCTTCAAGCTTTTAGATTTGTGTCCAAGTGGCAAGCATTTGCAATTGATGACTTGTCCCCCAGGTAATGATGCCCACACCTGCCTTATAGAGTATCTCCGCCTGTAACAGACAAGGGGCCATAACACGAAGGGAGAGCATAATCGGAGCTTCCGCCCTGATGCATAGCAGGAAGAGAGGATGGGAGAGCAGAGCTCGACCCCAATAAGGAGGAGTTCCAGAGGATCTAGGCCAGTCTGAAGGATTATGCAGCCAATGTGGTCCAGCCAAGGGCATATCCAAGAAGCATAACCGTGGAGGGATCAATGGAGATGCGATCAACCAGAACGTGTGTCGGCACAGTAGAGCTTCTCGCAACAGAGAGATGATAAGAGTACCAAGCTCAAATGTTCCTGCAATTTCACTATGGTCATGGTAGAAGGGGCACCTTGGGGAGCAGTAGTTGCCCCAATCACAACGAGAGAGCCATGGCTTGACCTTCGACCACCGCCGCTACAGAGTGGTACCTGAAGTTGTGCCTGCCGAGGGGTCAAGCCCATGCCCTCAATGCATAAGTTGCTTGTCGAGGAGCGAAGAACTGTTCAACACTGTATAAGTGGAGGAACCCTCCGACATGGGGAGCCTGAAGACCTCAACCCTGCCATAGCCAGACGCTGGGGAGCACGAAGATGCTTGACCCAAACCATGAATGCAAAAAGATTATGGCCCCGTCAAAATTTCTGATGTAGAGAGAGATTGGGAGAGGAGAGAGAACTCCCCCACCTACTCCCAAGTACGATCATAAGGTCTTTTTTATTGAGGAGAGAAGATGAGAGGGGACTCGTGCCCATCTCCCCAATTCGAAGATGTGCGCGAAAGGATAATAACTACATGAGTACGATTTTTTTATTTGATGCATTACACTTTTCATACGTTCACTATGGGACTTTTTGGCTTTCTTGAAATTTGAAGAGAGGGAGGGATAAGTGAGGTACCCATCCCCCTATCCAAGGCATTCACTCAACAAAGAGATGGCAGAAGTTGAAAGTGATGCTCAAATGTGTGTGTGGAGAGGTGTGTATGTGTGAGAGAAAGAGAGAGAAGGAAGCTAAGGGAGTGTTCTTGTGCATTAAACAAAATGAACTAAAAACTACCCTACAAAAAAACATGGAAATGGGGAGCAATTGGTCCAATGGAAGGGTGAAAAATGCCATGTCCACACATATATCCTAAGAATATAAGCAAAAAATTTCATATCAATATCTTACCACATGCTCTTGAGCACTCCAAGTGATGAAAGGCCATTCTCCCCGGCAACGGCGCCAAATTTGTTGTTGTAGTATGCCCTTGGGAGCCAAGACCCACACCACCTTGCATGGAAGCAAGAAGGAAGGCCCAAGAAAGACTCTCCTTTCATCCACCCCATCCTCCATCATGTTCAAGCCATTGGCCATCAGCCCGAAGCTATGCCACATGCTTGAAAATATGGAGCAATGGGAGTCAAGGATCCTAGTCACCTATGTAAAATACAAGACAATTGCAACACTCTACTTACACACAAAGGAAATGCTAGCATGCACACACACCTCACTCTCACACTCTCCAAGACTAAATACATATATGCACAAAGCCTTAAGAGAAAGGAGAGTTCTTCCATTGAAAGGATTTTACATGAGAGCACGACCAAAAGCTCCCCCATTACAAGAGATGAGCCTCTATATATAGGCTAGGCACATTCTCCCATGTGCTCTTTTTGACTAGTCAAAAAGGAGCACATGCTTTCTAACTAACATATCTTTTGATACCTTGGAAAATATTCCCAAATCTGAAGGAAATGGGAGCGTGGGAATTTCTCAACGTGGGATTTCTACATATGTGCAAAAAGGTGGATTTATTTAAGATGCTTCCACACTATAGCATAAGGAAAATATTAAAAAGGGCTTAAGAGAGTGTTCACATGAGCACATCTCCTAAATACAAAAAAGAGGTATTTTTATGAGTACTAAAGGGTGCCATTACATAAGAGAAATTGTGGGCAACCCTTATGACCCAATGTAGCTCAGTGATGAGTAGCACCTCCTTTAATGTCAATCCGGGAAGACGTGAGGATGGTATGAAGACCTCGAGCAAGTGGAGACACAAGTGCGAAGCACACCAACATGCACACACATACACACACACACGCACACACGGCAAGACAAAGGGTGAGGGGCAATGGAGTTCTTACATTACTTTCAAAAAGCTCTAACAAGTTCATTTCAATTACAATCTGCCTCAAAAATGAGCTCTCTAGCTCTATTTATAGTTTTTGACTAGGTTTTGGCCCTGTCCAGACCTAGTGTCCGGCATAGTTAAAAATTAGGTTCCAGGGCCAATTTGAGGGTTTAAACGGAGTCTAAAAAATATGAAAATTGATATGTAGGCACTTCTAAGGCTCCTCAAGCTCAAGGACTCCTTGGCTTGCACAAAATGGAGCTACAAAAATATGAAATGGTATTTACAATGTTTGTTAGTGATAAGAATCATTGTTATAAAGATGTTGATTTGGAAAAATTTGAAGGGCCTATCTGCCAGATTTGCGTCGACTGCTTTGTCTACTGAATCCTTCACCTCGCTCTGGCTCTCTCCGCTGGCTTCCTTGTCTAGTCAGTCCTTGGGTGCCCATACTGCTCTCAACACCCCCCCCTCTCTCGCGTCTGGCGTCCCTGACAGACCCTTGTTGCTAGGAGTGTTGGATGTAATATTCCACAACCTGAGTGGCAAGCTGATGTTCTTGTATGCGTAGTCCTCTGGCCAAGTCTGTCATCATACGATCCCAATCAATTGGTCCTGGAATGTTCGGATGTGGCAGACGTAACTGATCTGCATGGATCGCTTGTTCTACTGCGAATAGATGTAGCAAATGTGTGGGTCTGGAAAATGAAAATTTTTGAATGATATTCCCAGAATCCCGTAGAGAACATTTCCTCAAATGTCTGCTTGAACCATGTGGGTAAGTACTTTATTCGTGCATGCCAGGCAAAGATTATAGTGATCGAGGGAGTCTGGCTCATGTCGTAGACTAAATCCTTGTTACCTTGGGAGAATCCAGGGGCAGAGATGTATGGAGCTTGTACCATTCGAAAGGTTTTGAAGACAATGGTCATGAGCTCGAATATTTTCATACACATTTTTGTTGCTATGTCGGGTACATTATTTAGACGTGTAGAGCAGTTCCGAATTGTTGATACCATGTAGGCTACGGTTGGGGTCCCTCGAGGTGGAGCAAAATATGGATAGTTAACCCAAGCCGAGCATTCTTTATTTTTGCGTACCTTGATCGCAAATGCTTGCCATGAGCTGCGACGTACCATTGGGCAATAACATGGATTATACTTGATATACAGTGGCATGGTTGCCGAGGTGCTCATCATCTCAGGGTAATCAGTTAGTAGACGTGCACGCCGATTAGGCTGGAAAATCGAGCCCGCACGCGCATCTGTCGGTAAGTCGTCTGGCTCAAATTGAGTGGAAAATGTGGGCTCCTTCCCTGTATGTCTTTTAACTTCTGCATTATAATCATGTAGCAAGACAAAATAAGGCATGTATTGTGACTCTGATGTTGTGATTAACCGTTGGTGGGATAGGTTCTGAAAGTAAGAAGACTGAAGGACAGTTTCTTCCAGATTTGTGAGAGATTGCATTTGCACCGCAACGCGATCATCATGTGTCTTACCCACTTTCTCGACCCTTTTTACCCAATCTGGAACTTGAATTTCTAAAGTGTCCTGTCCTTCCTCTGTAGTCTGACCACGAGGTGTTGGCATTGGCTCGTAAGGCTCTTCATAGCTGTCATCGACGAGGATTTCCACTACCGTTTCAGGTTCTGGTTCTTCAGTGGGTGAGGGTGGCCTTTCATATGGTGCGAGGCGTGCTTGGAGTTCTGCCACCTGTTTCCGGAGGGTCTCTACTTCTTCTGTAGAGTGTTGCAAGATTACCGGCTCCTGTTGAGCTGTGGGGGCACTGGCTATCTGTTTCTTTAGGTCTGCACATTCAGTCTCTAACTTTTCATATGACTCCAAGAAATTTGCATGCTCCTCAAGTAAGATGCGAATGTCTTCCGATGGGAC
This sequence comes from Ceratopteris richardii, assembly GCA_020310875.1. Taxonomy (NCBI): domain Eukaryota; kingdom Viridiplantae; phylum Streptophyta; class Polypodiopsida; order Polypodiales; family Pteridaceae; genus Ceratopteris; species Ceratopteris richardii. Next base: position 81,059,530 of record CM035411.1, read on the forward strand.
TGCTCTATACTTGGTAGGGCTAATGGTTGCTCCTGCAGTTCCTTCCATAGCCGCTTCAAAGTTGTCTTGGTTTTGTTGTTGAAGCCTCTTGTTCTCTTCTAGTGCTGCTGCCATATGCTTCCTTAATAGCCCAAGGTTGCGTCTGAGTGTAGCATTAGATATCATTTGCGCTTGGAGCACTGTTTCTAGTTCCTTGACTGCTTGATCATCTACTGTCGATGTCTTTGATTCCAATTCCGAGTGAGCATGCTGTAATGTGGTATGCTCGGTTAGGAGTGTTTGGTAATCAGCTTCAAGAGTGGTGACTCTAGCTTGCAGACGCTGAGATTCTGCCTGGAGGGCCGTAGTGCGTTCTTCCAATTGATGGTATTCTTGTTGGAGTTGATGTGCACACTGAAGTAATGTGTTGAACGTGCTATTTACATTATGAGATGCAAGGGGAAAAGTTTGAAATGTAGGGGAGGTGGGATTGGGGAGGGAGGTAGTGAATGCTGTGTGTGCCAATGATGTGGTGAGTGGTGAGGTGGGGGTTAGTGGAGGGGGAGATGGTGGAATCGTGGGGAGAGGTGCTGTGGTGGGTGAAATGTCCATTGGGTCAGACAGAGTGGTGTGTATAGGGGCTACCATGTAGGTGGGTATGGTAGGTGAAGTGAGTGTGGTGTTCGTGTAAATTGATGTCGTTGCGAACATCGGGGAAATGTGCCTTTGAAACATTGGATAGCAGATGAACTGCTCCACAAAGGACGGGTATTGGGGTGGTGAGGTTAGGTTTAAAGAGGCGTAGGGGCTAGATGGGAAGTGAGGGTCATGGAGAGGTATCCGTATTGGGGAATAGGCTGGGAAACACAGGGTGCCTTCTATGGGTGCAGTGTTTCCAACCACACTTGGGATTATGGGATGACCAATTATGGGTTCGGAGGATAGAAGGTTTGAAGTGTATAGGGGATTGGTGACGAAAGAGAAGAGGGTGTCTTGTGAGGTGGGTTCTCGAAAGAAAAATGATGTGACTGAGGGTCGGTTATAAGTGAAGGTAGAGGTGATGACTGGCGTTTCTTCCATGGTGGGAGGTGGTGGTGGGGGTGGAGAAGGTGGTGATGGGGGATGCTGGGGTGAGATGGGTGATGTCTGAACAAAGGTTTCGGCAGAGAGGTCAATGGTGGTGGTGGGGGTAGCTGTGGCTTCAATGGTTACCTCTTGTTTTGTGACGGGCATCCTGATAGTCTTACCTACTCGTGGTAATGTGTCGACTCTACGTTTGTCATACCTCACGGACTCGCGGACTACAGTGTGGACAGCCTCCGGAACTCCTAAAGACTCTGACACTAATTTGAGGGTGTCAATGAAATGTTGATCCACCCCATCATCTGATAGCATTTCTTGCATCAAAGCTTGACCTGACACAAGAGAGAGTTGATGCCTTTCTTGCAGTGCTTTGATTGTGTCATATAACCTTTGTAGTTGAGCTGTATATGTAGGTGCACCTACAATTTCCGGCACTTCTTGTTGCTCATCATGATGCTCTTGATCATAATCCTCCTCATCTTCCTCCTGTTCTTCTTCTTCATTGTCCTCTTCATCCACTTCAACTGTGGTGACAGGTACTTGGGCGGTTGTTGCTTGCGTTTGCACATTCTCCACTTGTTGTGCCTCTTCTGTCTCTAGCTCTACATCTTGTAATAATTGTTCGAAATCTTCATTCGTGAGTTCTTCCAAGGGTGCACCACTGGGAAATTCGAGATCGGTTGGGATGGGAGGGAATATCAAGGTAGAACCATCGGTGCTGCGTCTTGGAAGTTGGAGTGTGAATGGTCGGACCCTTCGGGGTAGAGGGGTGACGTCTGGTGTTAGGGTGGCTCCACGTGGTTGAGCACAAGGGACTTGGAAAGTACCTCTCATCTTCTTAGAAGGGGGTCCAGTGGATGTCCTGCCTCTAAACTGCTCTACACGATTCCACATTAGGGCCCGTTGAATAGGGATGTCATAAGCCAAACACCTATAAATTATTCTCGTCAGAGCACAGCATCCATATAAAACCTGTTTCTGCGGCCATCGTTTGTGAGCTAGGTGTATCTGATCAATTATCCAGTGGGGTAAGTTGATGGTGAGGCTATGTGTCTCTGCCAGATACAAACTAAACCAAATCTTTTCGGCTGGCATGGTGAATCTATCTTGGGCAGGAAAAGCAAAGTGTTGCATGCACATGCGAAGGTGTATTGCAACATTAGGCGTCATGGACACCATGTCCTTGAGTCTGGTGAGGCTTCGATTCTTCATGTAATCCGGCACTAGGGTTTCCTTCTCTGTAGGAATATGCATTCCGCGCATATCTAGGGCCTCTCTCACCAAGTTGTTGGATAACCTAAACCTCTTGAGCTCATTTCCTTTTGTTAGAGATGGGATCACAAATGAGCTAGCACCTTTTGGGTTCTTGTTTGGAGTCAAGGTGTTGATGAGATAGTAGCATCGCATGAAGTCAGGCTTTGGGAGCCGTGCACTGAAATATGCATCCAATCCTGGCTTCTCCCAAATCGAACGTAGACCTTCTGCATTTTGTAACTTCTCGAATTCTCTTGTAAAGAAATGGTATTTACCTTGCGTTCCATGGAAGTCCAAATCTGATTCCCATAGGTATGTTCCCTCTCCCAAGGGTCCTGCCACTTCACTAAACCAGTGGGACGTTTTTCCTACGGGCATGGTATGGCCACTGGGAGGGTCCGCAATAGGTATGATTTTGATGGCCTGCAATTCTTCTGGTCTTTCATTTGTCTCAAGCAAAACGGGTAAATTGTCTAAGTCCACCACTTGCTGGCTCGTTTCTGTTTGAGAGCTAGTTCCTGCTGCCTCAGCCATGTTGAAAACTTCGTAGCTGGTTCTGTGAGAATATACGAATAAATGTTAACATTGCAATGGACACAAAAATGAAACCGTGTCCCCGTTACAACATTAACATGAGGTCCGGAAGAGATTAGTAGGTGACAAAGTGCTCGGTGCTTGTGTGTGTAGTTAGGAATTGGTTGGACCTAAGAACTAAGTGGAATGATGTAGAGCGAGAGTGACATAGTTAGTAGGTGGGCATGGATTTACAACTGGGGTCCGGGGATTTATTACAAGTTTTAGGTTGCCAATGGCAGTGGATGGGCTTTGATCTTGATTTTGTGGAGACTCTGAAGAGTTTGATAGGGGTATCTGCTTGAAGATGAGGCTTTTTAGGGACCCATTTACGAGTGATTCTACTTGTGCTCATGGGAAAATACGTGTTCGTGCGTGATATGTAAGAATGGGCCTCAGATGTTCGAGTGAGTGAAACATGTTGTACAGGGTTTGGCCTTGGTGTAGCTATTTGAGCCCGCAAGCAAGCCTTAGGCACCCAGATTTGTTGTGATTGTGGGCTGGCCTTCATTGACTTCTTGGGTACCCAAATAGACTTCACTTTCGCAGAAGAATTTATGAAGGACTTCTTATTAGTGTTGTGTTGTTGATTACTAATAAGAGGTTTTGGCCGTGGTGTTGGCCTGGTGGGAACAGGGTATTTGCCTTTTCGCCTCCATACTTGTTTCCTTGGCTCAAACAATCTGCTTTGCTCCTTTTTTTGGCCTTGAGTATAGGTAGTGTTCTGCTTCTTCTGTATTCGATCTTCCTTTGGTTGCTGCATCCCTCTGGCCTTTGGAACAGAAGGGAGTTCCGTCTTATTCTTGACTCCGTTGTTGAGACAATCCTTTTTCTGCATAATACATTTTTGGACAAGGATACCATTGTCAACTTCATGTGCACCCCTGGAAGGACCAAGAGTTCTTGCCTTACCGAGTTCCTTGAGTGCCTCATTTTCCAATTCAACTGTAATTCGACTATGATTTACCCATACCTGAAGAAGTCCACTTCTTAGGTTTAGGTTGACCGCATGATCATAGATCCAGTCCTGACCCAAGACAAGAGGCTCGGTGAGGTCCTCATCTTGACACACTAGTACTTTGATTGTCATTACTTCGTCTTGAATGTAGATGGGAAGATCCACCTCGCCCATGCAAGGGGTTTCCACACCTCCCAATCCTATGAGATATGCTTCTATAGGATTAACAGTTAATTTCAACTCTTGACAGTAAGACAATTTAACAGCACTAGTGGCTGCACCTGAGTCAATCAAGGCTCTTACAGTCCTTGCACCCTTTCCTTGTCCTATATCTAAGGTTATAAAAGGACGTCGATCAATTATCCTATGGGAGCTGATACCTGAAACTTCACACATAGCCATATGATATCCTTGATCTGCATCGGCATCTGGACTAGGTTGCTCTCTACCTTGTCTTCTTAATTTCATTCTCCGTATGCGCTCTAAGGCTTCTGCTTGGGCTTCTTCTCGAATTCGCTTTTCTTCTTCTTTGCGTTTCTTAGCAGTATTGAGTCGACTTAGCATTTCCTCTGTAAGAGGTTCCTCATATAACTTGACTCTGCATCCGCTAATGTAGCTTGGGAGAACATCACCTTCGAGGGTAGCGAGTTGAACTGCTCCACTGGTTGAGATCCTATTAATGATCATGGGTCCGTAGCCTCTTTTCTCTATTTTTCTCGCGTGTTGTTTTAAAGCGTAGACTAGTACTAGGTCGCCTACCTTCAAACCTTTATCCTTAATGTGGGCATCAAAGTATGCCTTTTGTCGTTTCTTAGCTGCATATATCCCTGCAGCCGCCCTCAGTCTTGTTTCTCCTAATTTCTAGGTCGAAGATTCTAGAGGAGAGTTCATGACCTGTCCATTCATGCTCCTGTGCTACTTTCAATGTAGGTATTAAGAAATCCAACGGTAGCACTACATTTTGGCCAAATACCATCTGAAAGGGGGTGGCTTGGAGTACCGTTTTGTAGGCCACTCGATATGCCCAAACAGCATGGTGTAGCTGTTTGTCCCAATCAGAGCATTTATTGTTCACTAATTTCTTCAGTACATTGCATAAGATCTTATTGGTGCTCTCAGCCTGGCCATTTGCTTGAGGGTGATAGGGGGCAGACTTCTTATGTACTACCAAGAATTCTTGGAGCAGATTTTCAATAACTTCATTCAAGAAGTGAGTGCCTCTATCACTAACTAGATCTATAAGTAGCCCGTATCTAGTGAACACATTCTCAAATAAAAACTTAGCTGTTGTTTGAGCATCGTTCTTCGTTGTGGCTTTTACCTCTACCCACTTGGTTAGATAGTCCGTGGCAACAATGATATATTCAGCATGGGACCCCTTAGCTGGGGGATTAATAGGACGTACGAAGTCTATTCCCCACTTAGAGAATGCACGTCCACCCATCATAGGTTTCAGTGGCATCTCGTATTTGCGTATAGGATACTGAGTTCGCTGACAGACATCACACCATTTCACATAGGTATGTGCGTCCATGTGAAGGGTCGGCCACCAGAAGCCCGCAAATAGCATTGCCTTGATCACCCAATCTGGTCCAAAGTGTCCTCCTGCTACACCTTGGTGAGCAGTGTCCAAGATCTTGAGATATTCACTCTCATGGACACATAGTCTCAGGTAACCGTCTTTACCTCGTTTGTATAGATTATCACCAATGAGTGAGTAATCCTGGGCTTCTTGTTCTAAACTCCTTTTCCTAGTCAGAGTCATGTCAGGGGGGAATGTTTTCGTCTTCAAAAAGGATACTAGCGGTTCACTCCAATCCGGCACTATGGACACTCGATAAAGAGTGGCATGTTCCACCGGAGGTTTAGTGCAGCAGATTGGGCATTCCTTGCACAACTTTTGGACATCTGCTTCCATAGTCGACCAATGCACTCCGAGTCTCCGTAGTGTCTTTAGGGTTCGTCGCTTTGAGTAGTGTTGCTCTAATGCACCTACATGTGCTAATTGCAACCACTTCGCATACTCGTCCTCTTCTACACAACAAGCCAAGATCCCTTGATCTGTGTGCTTGTACATACTTCCAGCCATGATGTGGTATTTTTGGGCTTTTACTACCTGTCTATCCTGTGTGGCTATTACTGGGTGGTTAGGCATGTACGTCAATACTGGCACTAATGACTTAGCCCACTACGGCACCACTTCCAAATTAAACAAGTAAGCATCAGGAAGGTCATCTGACACTCCTTGTGGGGCTTCTCTAGATGTGAGCCTAGAGAGATGGTCTGCTCTCAGGTGAGTCCTACCTTTCCTTACCACAACCTCAAAGTCGTATTCCATTAGCAAGAGAAACCATCTTACTAATCTTCCTGTATTGCATGGCTTGTTCATGAGATATAACAATGCTTGGTGGTCAGTAAAAAATTTAAACTTGTTTGCAAGCAAATAATGTCTAAATTTCTTAACTGCATATACCATGCCTAAGCCTTCTCTCTCCGTAGTGGTGTAATTTCGTTCAGCTGCATTCAATTGTCTACTAGCATAGGCAATCGGAAGATCCATATTACCTTCACCAGTAGGTTGAGCAAGCACACACCCAATGGCATAATTGGATGCATCCACATGAACATGGAAAGGCTTATTCCAATCTGGTGTGGTTAAGATTGGTGCTGAACATAATCTTCGTTTAAGCTCTTGGAAGGAATTCTCACATTCGTCAGTCCACTCAAAGTTATTGAGAAGTCCGTACATGGGCTTTTCAATAACAGCATACATGTGAATGAACCGGCGGTAGTAACCACAATGGCCCATGAAAGCCTATACTTCCTTGACATTCTTTGGCCTAGGTAACTCGGCTATGGCTCTCACTTTCTCTTCATCAGTGGATATGCCATTCTTTGACACTATGTGTCCTAGAATCTTGCCTTGCCTGACCATAAAGACGCACTTTTCTGGGTTCACGCAGACTTGATATGCTCTACATTTGTCAAAGATTTGTCTGAGTTTGGGAATATGGGTTTGCCTAATGTTGGAATGAGCACAAAGATCATCAACATAGACTTCTAAATTCTTCCTCAGGAACTCCTTAAATACATGGCACATCAGCCTCTGGAAGGTTGCAGGAGCATTGGTAAGCCCAAATGGCATTACACGAAAGGCAAATATACCCCATTCAGTGGCAAATGCAGTCTTATGCTGATCTTCTGGAGCTATGGCTACTTGGTTGTAGCCAGAGAATCCATCCAGGAAGTTGTACACTTCCTTGCCTGCTACTCTTTCTAAGAGATGCTCTGTGATAGGAAGCGGATAGTTATCTCGAATTGTGGCTGCATTAACCTTCTTCAAGTTAATGCATACACGCAGCTTTCCATTCTTCTTGGGCACCACTACGATGGGGGATACCCACTCGGTGTGCTCAATTTCATAGATAAATTCAGCTTCAACCAGTCTATCTATCTCCTCTTTGATCTTGGCAGCGTAATTATCATTGTATGTATATGGCTTTTGCTTAGAGGGTTTGGCATCTGAGGTCATGGGGATGCTGTGTGAGCATATGTCAGGGTCCACACCTTTCAAGTCCTTGTAACTCCAAGCGAACACATCTCTATATCCTCTTAGCAAGGCTATTAGCTCTTGTTCTTCCTCTTCTGTCAGGTCATGGCCTATGTACGTGCATCTCTCCTCTCCTGCTTCCAGAGCTACCACAATTTTCTTGGTGGTTTCTTTGTTATCATAGGCCTCCCCTGATTGCGCCTCTTGTTTAGGCATTCTGATCATGACTCTCCTGTCATCTATCTCATACTTCTTAAAATTTTCTGGGACCTCAAACAAAGATTCCTCCTCTTCTTGTGTGACTTCTTTCTTCTTCCTTTTCTTTCCTTCTTCCTTAGGGGTTACATGTGTGGCTAGCCTTACGTCTTTTGTAAGCTCTCCGTGCCTCTGGGGTTGAAATTCTACTTCATAGAAGTATTCTTCATCTGATGCAAAAGGTGGGTCCATAATGATTGACTCTAGATCAGAGTCACTTGCATCCTCAAATGCATCAGGGCTAGGGTCGCACTCTTCCAATATTGCCTCTCCCATGATTGGCTCTATGGAGAAAACTGAAATGTCATAGCCATCCTCATCACAGTGGGGTGTCCATTGTTCCTCATTGATGGCTACATCCATTGTTGCTAAGATTTTTGCCCAGCCATGGGGTTCAAATTCCTCATCAGGAAATACTATAGGTGCATAGGCTGGGTCTAGAATGGGTCTATGTGTTTTGTTTGCACCTATTTCTCTGGCCTTTTCTCTTTTCTCCTCTTCTACTGCCACTTTGCACATCCATAAGTGGGTGTCTTCATGCATCCATGAGGATCCTGATCCTATGGAATGCACCGATTCTATATCATCTTTGGCTCAATGGATGGGATTCCATTGGATAGGAGGAACATCTCTATGAGAGTAATCTTTGAGATTCACTTTGGTCGTAACACCTAAGTGTTGTAGGTACAAAGAATTGGTTCCCCAATCCTGTACCACTTGCAACTGTCGCATAAAGGGTCTTCCCAAAATCATTTCATAGGCATGGTTCTTGCTAAAATCACATATAGCAAATGTATGCTCAAACTCAACACCACAGGTGGTGAGAGTTATTCCTTCTAGCAATCCTAAGGGTCTCTCTATGTGACCATCGGCCATTTGCAACTTCATCCTTGTGGGCCTGAGTGCAGGCTTACCCCAACGCTTCCATAGGGAAGTGGTGGCAATTGCAACTCCTTCACATGAGTCCAAAATTGCCTTGGTGGTGTGCCCCTGGTAGGTAATGGGAAGATAGGTGTTCCCTTCCTCACCTTCACACATGTCTCCTATCTTATCCAAGGGTATTTCTGGCACTGTTCTCTGGGATCCTACCTGGGAACGAGGTTTTGCTATCTCTGGTACTTGTTTGGCTACGTGTTTCCATAGCTCAGGCCTTACTTTGAGTAGCCCTTCTAAAGTGAGGTTGCATTGTACTTTAGTGTTTTTCACTACCTCTGTGTTCCTAGGTATTACTGAGTCCTCATTCCGTACCATGATTGTGGGTGCTCTCATACAAGTAGACTTAGCTTCCCATGGGCCTGTGAAACGGGGTAATTCTTGTAGAGAGTTAGACTCAAAGTCTGATCTTTCCTGAGATTGGGTGCTCTCCTGCTCCTCGTAAATGGAGGGGATGTCTTGTGGGAATTGGTCATGTGCATCATCCACAAGTTCTATGGGAGGAGGGATTTCACTTTCCTTAGCCCATTTGTCTTCTTGAATCTCTCGTAAGAATTTTGGGGTGAATCTATTCATAGAAGATGATGTGTCTGGCGCCGTAGAGTTAGGCACATAGGCTTCAGGCACATAGGCTTCCCGGGCAGGAAGACTTGCTCCTTCACTTGCTATTTCCTTATGTTGAGAGGCGGGTTCCTTTTCTGATTGTGCAATCAGCTTCTCTATTCTTTCTAGCAGTCCATCAAAGTGTAACTGTGTCTTCGCTGAACTAGAGATGTTAAATAGGCGACTAGCTTCAAACATGGTCTGAGCCAATTCCACCATCTTAGCACAAATTTTGGTTCATTCTTGCTCTAGTTCCGCTCTAGGGTAATACTTTTCATGATCAGTTACGTTTGGCCCTTCTTGGATTCTGGCCTGATAGGCTTTAAGCATCATATTAAGGTCCTCGGGAGTGGGATCTGCTAGGACTGATCCTACTTTTGGGGGTGGTGGGTTTAGGTGAGGCAGGTTGGAAGATGGCGGTTCGGATGGAGTTGGGAATGGTGGAGGTGGGGTAGTGTGAGAGGGAATTTGATATGTGAGTTCAGTTATCCTGGTATTTGTTTCTCTAAGGCTTTCCTCGAGTTCACTCATCTTTTTTGCCCATTGCCTTTTCATTCTTTCACAACTATCTCTCCTAGCTCTAGTTCTTTTCTTTGTCATGCTCTCTGTTTCACTAACTTCTGGGCTCTTTTCCTGGCCTACCCCTTGGTTTAGCTGCAATGTTTGAGCTCTAGTGACTACCTGTACGGGTGCAGTGGAAGTGACACTTCCTGTGGAATCTACCACTAACCCAATAACGTTAATAGGAGTGATTTTTGGCATATTGTTAGGATTCTTAGGGCAGTCTCGTAAGAGATGCTCCTTTCCACATTCTTGGCAAAAGCCCTGGATCGTCAGTGACTGGGGTTGTGTAGGTGGAGGCAAGGGACAATCACGAATGAGATGATCTCCCTGATATCTGTAGCATGGTCCTCTAGGGAATGGGGGTCTTACTTGTCTAGGTGGAGATCTAGGGTTGGGGTTTGCATACATGACGTTTGTGTAATCTGACTCCCAACTAGGTTCATTTGGCTCTTCACTATAGTAGGACTCACCATGTTTAGGAGATTGCATGTAGTAAGCCTAGGGGCTATCAACATGTGTAGAATCGAAGCTATGGTCACTAGGATCACTTTCTGAAAGCACTGGTGTTACAGGGACTATAGCTCTTTTCAGGTTTTCTTCTGTAGCAGCATACTTTACCGGGATCACATTAGCTGGAGCAAGGGGTTGTTGTGCTAACACCGGCTGAGGCCTTTGTTGGTTTTGGTAGGGTTGGTAAGTTTGTTGAGGCCTCGCATACTACTGAGGTGGGTACTGGTTCTGGTATCTTCCTTGTTGAGGGTATGGTTGTGGGTACGTCTGCCTAGCGGTTTTCTTATTGTAAGGGCAATCTTGCGCGGTGTGATTGGTGTACCTCCGTTCTATGGTGCAGTACTGGCTACTAGGGTTTACTTGGGGTTGAGCCATAATGGGACATACATTCGCCATGTGGTCGCCACCACAAGTATAGCATCTTTTCACAGGGGCAAACCTTGGCATCTGTTTGCTAGTGACACCTAATTTCTGAGCTACTTTCTCTGCAAGTTCCTCAATTGATATGGATTGTGTGGAAGAGAGGCTAGAGGCACGATCTGAATCTTTGTATATCTTGGAAAGCTCTAGTTCTTCCCCTAGGTTATCCTCGATGTCAATGCACATGCGTACACACTCTTCTATGATCCTAGGGTCCTTCAAGTACACATAAGATCTCAATTTGGTACTTAGCAATCCATCCAAGAACAAAGCCACTTGCTTTGCTGGTGTGGGTAACTCAGGGACAGGGCATCTCTCTAGGTATTGCCGAAATCTTCTTCCAGCAAGTCTCACAGTCTCTTGAGGGGTTTGCTTGAAGCTATGAATCAATGAGGAGGTATTATGCCTTATGCCACTCTTAGAGCATTCAATAATGAAAGCCTCTAGGAGTTGGTCTATGCTCCTGAACTGCCTCTCGTTCAATGGTTGGAACCACGTAAGGGCGGTGTTCCTTAGGGTTAGACCAAAGGCATTGTACTGTGTGTTGATATATTTAGGTAGTGATGTGTGTGAACACTCTAGGACCGCCGGGGCACTTTTTTCCCTCGTTAGGAGGTTTTTTTCCCCCGGCTTGTATATACGCCTATTGCCCTAATGGGCTATTCATCTTTGTACATTCTCTAGTAATACATTCAGTCTTGTGTGTTGTGCTCCAAGCTTCTTCTTCTTCCTTGTGCTGTTCGCGTGCTTCCGCAGAAGTCTAACTCCAACAATTGGTATCAGAGCAGGTCGTTGCTTCTTCTAGGGCGCCGTCGACACTCCTCCGTTTGCAGTCTCAGATTCGCACAAAATTTGGTGAGCATACGCAGGGTGTTTCCGAGCTCGTTTCGGCCTCCGAACGCACTATCGCAGTGCTTGTGCAGGCTATTTCGTCCTTTTGTGCCAAAGGTATATACCAAATTCTGTTCGCTAGTTTAAGCGTCTGGAAGTCTGCTAGAGGTCTAGCAGAACTCGTTTGGGCAGTTCCGTTCAACTTTTTTAGATACAGTTAATTTTCTGCATCAAGGTATTTTAGTCACCGGCCATGGCTGAAAGCAGTGATGTATTCCGTATGTTGGCTGTTGAGGATAAGTTGGATGGTACCAACTACCAATTATGGGCTTATATGATGCGACATGTACTGGTTGCAAAAGGATTGTGGAACATTGTGCAGGGTGTTGAAAGACGTCTTGTTACACCTGTAACGACAGGTACTGCAAATACAGGTGTTGGAGCTGATGAAGATGGTGTCAAAGATGATATTCCGCAGATTCCTATTCGTGCTGCTGTTTCTGTTGCACCTACTGCAGAGCAGATTCGTTGGGATGGCAGAGATGCCCAGGCACATGCATTGATAGCTTTGTCTGTCAAACGTGCCATTATTCCTCACATTCGCTCTTGCAGAACAGCAAAGGATGCTTGGGATACACTTACCACTTTGTACCAGGCTAGGAATGAGGCTCGTGTTGCTTACCTCCGAAAACAGTTGGAGAGTGAGCACATGAATGAAGGTGATTCTATGGACAGTTTTCTTACAAAGATCAAAGACCTGAAGGAACAATTGATTTCTGCTGATGAGGTTATACCAGATAGCTCACTTGTGCAGACCGTTCTGAATGGTCTTCCTGATTCATATCAGAGTTTTGCCTCTACTCTTCGGTTGATGATGAAAGGCAATCCGAATGCCTTGTCATTTGAGGAATTAGTCTCTGTTCTATTGCAGGAAGATCAGTCCAGGCAGAACAGGTCCATTATGCGTGTTGCAGATCAAGCTTTCCTGGCTAGTCAGAAAGGCAAAGGAAAATGGAGCTCTTCTACTAGTAAGCAGAAATCTGCAAATGCTGCACATTCAAAGAACCAAGACAAAGATGAGAAAAAAATCAGAAAAGCAGAAATTGTTTTGTAAGTACTGTAAAGGCAATGATCATATCATAAAGAACTGTCCAAAACTAGCTGCTAAAGAGGCAAAGAAGAAAGAGGCTGGAATGGTTGTTGCAGAGGCCTCTACACCAAAAACAGAGTCTGCAAATCTTGTGCAGGAAGAAGAATGGGCGTTTACTACTGTCTGCAGTTTTGACCCATCTTCTCCTGATCAGTGCATGTCTGCAGTAGACTCAGATGTTTGGTACTTTGACAATGGGGCGACCAAACATATTACCTCGCAGCGCAGTTTCTTCTCTTCACTTGAGCCTGCTCCTACAGGGAATACTGTCACATGCACCAATAACTCCTCTTATCCTGTTATGGGAGTTGGTAAGATCATTCTGACTACTGCTGATGGTAGTTCTTTCACTTTGTTAGATGCTTTATTTGTGCCAGGGATCAAAAAGAATCTGTTATCAGTTTCTGCATTAGCCAAGATTGGCTTGGTTGTGAAATTTGTTGATGACAGGTGTACAGTCCATGATCTCTCAAATGGCGATGTGATTATTGCTTCTGGCATTTTATGTCGTGGGCTGTATAAGCTCATAGACTATGAAAGATCTGTGAATGATTCGGCATGTGCAGTTCATGATTCTCAGGCTATGTCAGATGCAAAGCTTTGGCATGCACGCTTTGGTCATCTGAATTTTGCTAGTTTGTTATGCCTGCAGAAATCTGAAATGGTGTCCTCTTTGCCCAAACTTGAGGCACCTGGAAAACATGTTTGTGAAGGCTGTATTTTGGGCAAAATGCAGCGTTCTTCCTTTCCAAAAGATGGTTCAGTTCGGGCTACGCAGAAATTGCAGCTTGTACATAGTGATGTCTGTGGTCCTATGCAGACACCCTCTTTTGGAAATTACCTTTACTTCGTGACTTTCATTGATGATTTCTCCAGGCATGCATGGGTATATCCACTCAAAGCAAAGTCCGAAGTGTTCATGTGCTTCAAACAGTTTTTGGTTTTGGCTGAAAATCTGTCAGCATGTAAAATGGGAACCCTCCGTTCTGATCGAGGGGGGGAATATATGTCTTCAGATTTTAATGCATTTCTGGCTGAACGTGGGATAAAACACCAGTGTACAGTGCCGTATACACCTCAACAGAATGGAGTTGCTGAACGAAAGAACAGGTCACTCATGGAGATGGCGAGGTGCATGGTCAAAAGTCAGACTTTACCACATAGTTTCTGGCTTGAGGCTGTCATGTGTGCAGCATATGTACTGAACAGGTGTCCCACCAAAGCGTTGCAGTCTATCACTCCATATGAGGCTTGGCATGACCGCAAGCCATCTGTTGCTCATCTGCGTGTTTTTGGTTGTTTGGCATATGCATTAGTGCCTGAACAACATCGCAGAAAATTGGATGATAAGGCAGTAAAATGTATTTTTGTTGGGTACAGTTCTGAAAGTAAAGGCTATCGTCTGTATCATCCACAGACTAAACGCATTCTGGTTAGCCGTGATGTTGTCTTTGTGGAAGATGCTATTCAGCCATTGCTTTCATGTACTAAGGAGACATCTGTTAGCTCCAAAGACATGTATGATACTTTGATGCCTCTTTTTACAGGTGGACAGGCTAGCGCTGGTCCTAATGAGGCAACTTCTCAGCCTTTGCAGGGTTCATATGATGATGCAGATCATTCCATTTCTGATGCAGATTTACATGATGCACTTGTTGATGAGAGAGCTGATATTGAACAGGCAAAAACTATGCCAAAATGGCTGGTGTAGACTTTGCGTGACAGCAAATTAGATGCACCTTTGTCATATCGTACTCGTTCAGGCTCTGATAGTACCTCCTTTGCATCAGATTGCTATGCTATGGCTGCATCTAGTCTTTGTGATGAGAATGAGCCTGTTTCTTTTGATGAAGCACAAAATTCAGAAAATTGGATGTCTGCTATGCAATCTGAATATGATGCTATAATGAAGAATGGTACATGGTCTTTATGTGACTTGCCTCCTGGCAAGAAGGCCATTGGCACTAAGTGGGTATACAAGCTGAAGCGTAAACCTGATGGTACAGTTGATAGGTATAAAGCTAGGCTTGTTGCAAAGGGTTATGCGCAGGAAAGAGGCATTGATTTTGATGAGACCTTTGCACCTACATGGCGTATGACTACTGTTCGGAGCATTTGTGCACTTGCAGCCCATCATGGTTGGAATGTACATCAGTTGGACATTAAAACAGCATTTCTGAATGGTGACTTGCATGAAGAAGTGTATGTTTTTCAGCCCCGTGGCTTTGTGCAGAAAGGGCATGAAAACCAGGTGTGCAGGTTAAAGAAGGCGTTATATGGTTTAAAGCAAGCACCACGTGCTTGGTATGAGAAGATACATGCCTATTTGATTGCACATGGTTTTGAGAACGGTCCAACTGAAAGCACCTTATATGTTAAACGTGCTAATGATGTGCTTCTGATCATTGTTGTCTATGTTGATGACATGCTGCTCACTGGTCCTATTGAGACACATATTGCTGATTTTAAGGCTGATTTGCATGCCTCATTTGAGGTGTCTGATTTGGGGCATTTGCATCACTATTTGGGCATTCAGTTTATGCACGTTGATGGTGGAATGGCTTTGTGTCAAACGAAATATATTGACACATTATTGCAGCGTTTTGGCCTTGAAGACTGTAAGCCTATTGCCACTCCTATGGAGACAGGTTTACGATTGAGTCTTCATGATGCTGGAGATGCATTTGATGCTGTTCTCTATCAGCAGGCTGTTGGATGCTTGATTTACTTATGCATTACTCGGCCAGATATTCAGTTTGCTGTCTCACAGATGAGCAGGTTTATGCATTGCCCACGAGTCACGCATTGGAAAGCGGTTAAGCGCATCTTTCGCTACTTGAGTGGTACTCGGCTACTTGGGTTGTTTTATCCCAAGGGGGGATCACTACCGCCAGATTTGCATGCTTTTTCTGACTCAGATTGGGCTGGTTGTTATGACACTCGTGTGTCCACCAGTGGTTTTTGCTTCATGCTTGGTAGCTCATGTATATCTTGGTTGAGCAAGAAGCAGCCTACTGTGGCCACTTCCAGTTGTGAGGCTGAGTATAGGGCAGCTTTCACAGCGACTGTTGAGTGTGTGTGGCTCAGACGCCTTATGGCTGATTTGGGTGTTGGCCAGTCTTCTGCCACCACCATCTTCACTGACAGTCAGAGCGCATTGGCAGTTGCGAGGAACCCTGTGTTCCATGCTCGCACTAAGCACATTGAGGTGCATTATCACTATGTCAGGGAGAGGTTCTCTGTTGGGGAGATCAGCTTGGCATATGTCCCCACGCAGGAGAACATTGCAGACCTTTTCACGAAGGCTCTGCCTAGGGAGAAGTTTGAAGCTTTCCGCAAAGCTTTGGGCTTACTTCCTTTTGTGGAGTGATTTCCACATAGCTCGGCACTTCCTTATACATGAGTGCCAGCTCCTTGTTCACAGCATCACTCCCAGGGGGGATTTGTTGATATATTTAGGTAGTGATGTGTGTGAACACTCTAGGACCGCCGGGGCACTTTTTTCCCTCGTTAGGAGGTTTTTTCCCCCCGGCTTGTATATACGCCTATTGCCCTAATGGGCTATTCATCTTTGTACATTCTCTAGTAATACATTCAGTCTTGTGTGTTGTGCTCCAAGCTTCTTCTTCTTCCTTGTGCTGTTCGCGTGCTTCCGCAGAAGTCTAACTCCAACACTGTGTGAACAGATCTTCAACTTGTTCAGCTCTCAAGACTTGCCTAAACTCAGCCACATGATCATATGGATCTCCAGTGCCATCGAAGTAGTTCTTCATGGACTTAACTAGCTGAGTCGGTCTCAGAGTCCTTGTGTGCTCTCTAGGTCGTGGTAGAGGGAACTCATCCGCATGTCTTTGATTCCTGGGAGCTCTAAGTACCTCAGGTTCTACTCTGTTTGTTTCCGTCCTCGTTCTTTCTCTGCCCCCTGGGTTGGCAAAGCTTACTTCTGGCCTAACTCTACTTTTGTCTCTTTGAGTTCCATGAGCTTGGGATGTTCCAGCTCCAGGGTGACCATAGGACACATTCGACCTTGGTAAGCATGTCTATCATGTTCTGTAACCACAAAGATCCTCTCTGAAGCGTGATCTAAGTAGGTCACTCTGCCTGGGCTATCTGGATCTTTAAACTCATAGATCATGATTGTTCCTATATCAATTGGCCGATCAGATTTATACCTCCAAAAGGCTTCATCAGTCTCTCGGTTCAACAGCAGATCTATGCTCTTGTTGTCTTGGGGAATCCACTTAGGAGTGAGAATTCTCGTAAGAACAGATTTCCCTCGAGGGGTCCTAGGCTCTGCACCCATGTTTCCTTGTTCTAGGTCCTCTATGTCCGTCTCAGGGATCACATTCCCGAATTCATCTGTCCTCTCCGGGTGACTAGTGACCACGTATATGGTCCCCTCTTTATCAAGGTATGCACCATTTTCAAACTTGACAGCTGCGTGTTCTAGTCCAATGGATTGGTCAGGGTTTTTAATCTAGACCACGGATCTTCCTAGACCGTCCTCATAGATGCTAGCACCTAATCGGTTGGTCCTCAGATATTCCAGCTGCGTCTTATACGGGCCTTCTACCCTATGCAAGTATGTCACTCCTGAACTTCCCATAGGTCGGTCCATGCCTTGAGACATCTCTGATTCACTAGTCTTAGAGCTAGGGTAGTATGAGTGATGGCTCAACTGCTGGGCCCAAGACCTAGCAGTGTGGTTGACACTAGCCTCTGAAGACCTAAGACTTTGTCTATCTCCCCCTAGATGTTGCCCTGATCTAAGGTTCATAAGCCTAACTGAATAGCCCAAATTTGCCCCAGTACAACCTCGTTGCTGAGTTCTTTTTTATCAGTTACTTGATTCTTTTTAGTGGTTACCGTGTTTATGCTCTTGTCAGAAATCACGTCGTCAGGAATATTTGAGTTAATTTTCGCACTGTAAGTTGATCGTTCCACGTTAGATTCTTTCCTTCAAGGTTATCGATCGTACAAAGATTATGTCGTTAACTTGAACTTGAATATTTAAGTATTCTTCAACTTGATAAGTACCTAGTGCCGCCTTGGTCTACTCCTACCACTAGTCGTTCTTAGCATAAGCTAGGAATTGACAGAGGGGGTTGAAATTTTCCAACCTTTTGTTTCCTGCTTGGTTGCCCTTGAATGCCCAGGAAGTGTGTTCCCAAGCTTGCACTTACACTTGCTTAGAACACCTTTCGATGCTCTCAATAGATCTGTAAGAGTTCCAAGGTTAGCTTTAAGATTTAAATTTCAAAGACAGAACCAATGATTTTCATTCCTGTAGCACAAACACTAATTTGCACAGTGATTTTTAGAAAAACAATTCTAAAGACCGCTGACTTTGATCCCCCTGGGTATGGTCAACTTCAAAATACCCTATCTGAAAATCAAAGCATTATCTTTATAAAAAACAGTTGCGTGTAGTATATGCCACAAGCTTTCCAACAAGCCCTAGAGCTCAAAAAATGGATTTCGTATGAAAAAGTTATGACCGTTCAGGTTTCTAGGGTTAAGACAGGGTTCAAACAAGATCACTGTGCAACAGGTTTTCCCCAACTGGTTTTCCTATGTCCTCCTTATGTGCTCTAGAGTAAAATGTTCATGTCCAAAATTAGCCAAACTCTTCAAATTAAAAACCCTAAAAAATTGGCTAAATTTGGCTGTCAATTGCGATGGACAGGGCAGTCAATCGCGATGGACAGGATTCAATCGCGATGGACAGGATTCAATCGCCATGGACAGGAGTCAATCGCGATGGACAGGGAGTCAATCGCGACGGACAAGAGTCAATCGCGATGGAGAGGAGTCAATCGCGATGGACAGGCAGTCGATCGCGACGGATGGGTGTCGATCGCGACGGACAGGCAGTCAATCACGATGGACAGGAGTCAATCGGGACGGATGGGTGTCGATCGCGACGGATAGGCAGTCAATCGCGATGGACAAGAGTCGATCGCGACGGATGGGTGTCGATCGTGACGGACAGGAAGTCAATCGCGATGGACAGGAGTCAATCGCGACGGATGGGTGTCGATCGCGACGGACAGGCAGTCAATCGCGACGGATGGGTGTTGATCTCGATGGACAGGCAGTCAATCGCGACGGACAGGCAGTCAATCGCGATGGACAGAGCTGTCAATCGCGATGGACAGAGCTGTCAATCGCGATGGAGAGAGCTGTCAATCGCGATAGATTGAAATTTTGCAAATTTTTCAAAAATTTTTGTGGAAATGTGGTATGCAGGGTCTCTACTCCACTGTGGTGCACTCAGATTTACCAAAAGGTGAAAATTTCTGTCAATCGCGATCGACAGAAGTCCGCGACTGCGAGATAGTTATGCACATTTCCGTACCTGCGCGACGTGCTGGAGGGGATGATGATGCTGAAACCTACAAGAAACTCCAAAAGCATGCAGAAAATAGCACACAACAGTTCGCTCTCTCGCTCTCTCTCACAAATGGAATGAGGGAAATGAAAGGAGGAAGGAGATATGATAAAAAACTCTCGCTCTCTCTCACAAATGGAATGAGGGAAATGAAAGGAGGAAGGAGATATGATCAAAAACTGAAATTTTTTGCGATGATGGAGATGGAGGTGGGAGATGGTGATGATGATGATGGTGATGAAGTAAGGACGAGAAAAGTAAGGAAAAGTAAAGAAATTACCTACAACGCCAACGTCACAACTCTACGTCTTACCATCACACGCTCGTCCTCAAAGCTCGATCCCCGGCAACGGTGCCAAAATTTGGTGTAGCTCAGTGATGAGTAGCACCTCCTTTAATGTCAATCCGGGAAGACGTGAGGATTGTATGAAGACCTCGAGCAAGTGGAGACACAAGTGCGTGAGTGAGAAGCACACCAACATGCACACACATACACACACACGCGCACACACGGCAAGACAAAGGGTGAGGGGCAATGGAGTTCTTAGATTACTTTCAAAAAGCTCTTACAAGTTCATTTCAATTACAATCTGCCTCAAAAATGAGCTCTCTAGCTCTATTTATAGTTTTTGAGTAGGTTTTGGCCTTGTCCAGACCTAGTGTCCGGCCTAGTTAAAAATTAGGTTCTAGGGCTAATTTGAGGGCTTAAACGGAGTCTAAAAAATACGAAAATTGATATGTAGGCACTTCTAAGGCTCCTCAAGCTCAAGGACTCCTTGGCTTGCACAAAATGGAGCTACAAAAATATGAAATGGTATTTACAATGTTTGTTAGTGATAAGAATCACTGTTATAAAGATGTTGATTTGGAAAAATTTGAAGGGCCTATCTGCCAGATTTGCGTCGACTGCTTTGTCTACTTAATCCTTCACCTCGCTCTGACTCTCTCCGCTGGCTTCCTTGTCTAGTCAGTCCTTGGGTGCCCATACTGCTCTCAACACCCAACAAAGGTCAATGTTATTTTTCGTGAGTGAGGAGGGTCCAGCTAGTACAGCCTATGGTTTCATCTCATCAGTAGTGGTGACTCGTGAGTGAGGAGGGTCCAGCAATTGCAGCCAATACAGCCAGCCAGATCTAGCCTACGCCCTGGGCCATTGGAACTAGAAGCGAGAGATCCAACACACAGCGCTCCTCGAGAGTTGTAGACTACTGCACATTAGCTCCAAATCACATGCTACACGTGAGGGGGCTCTATAAAATTGAGGGTCACCAGCGAAACTTCAGGTGTCCTCCAAGTCCTAACCAAGACGTATGCACAACCCTGAAGTACGTTGGCTTTGTCACAGTTCAGACAGCCACAACTATTATGGCAGAGGGCGTACTAGTGGTTCTGAGAAATCTCAGACAGTCCGGGGAACTTGATGCAGTCTCGATGACACCTGCGCTGTGGGCAAGAGTTGTGGTGGCAGCGGCAATAGGCTTCGTTATAATGTCTGTGCTGGGCCCCAGGCGATCAACGAGACTGAAGAAGTTCCCTCCTGGTCCTCCTGGACGCTCTATTATGGGAAATTGGGACGTGTTCTTTTCGGGCAGCCCCCGACAGAAACTGATGCAGCTCGCTAAACAATACGCAAATGGGGAAATCGTGGGCCTCCGAATCGGCTTCCGTCCTGTGGTATGCGTGTGCAGTTCTAGGCTAGCGAAAGAGCTCTTGCATAGCCACGACAAGATTTTCGCAAACAGACCACGCTACGATTTCTGTCAAACCCTCTTCTATGGTTACGACTCAGCAGTTATATTCAGCCGCTACAGCGCGCATCTCGTTCGGCTGCGTAAACTCTTTACGCTCCAGCTCTTTACCCCCAAACGCCTGAGTGACTTGCAATTTATCCGTCAAGAGGAAATGCGAAAGGTCATTAGCGCTCTCCATAGAACTCAAACAACACGGTTGGCGCACAAAGTGGAAAAGATCGTCTCCGACATGGCCTGCAATATAACGGTCCGCCTGCTGCAGTCCCGAGCCTTTGAGCAAGATAAATGTTCCGAACTCAACGAACTGGTGCGAAAGCTGGAGCATTCGTCTATTCCCATGCTTGGCGATTTCATCCCCTGGATAAAGTGGCTCTATTTCTCCAAGAGAGCGAGCGAAAGACGTATCCACAGGGAGTTTGAAGATATCATAGATAAGATGATTCTGGATCGGCGTCAGTTGCTGAGGCGATGCGCAGCGGAGGAGGTTCCTACAGACTTCCTGCAGGTATTGCTATCATGGTCAAGCTGTGTGCAATGTGTTGAAGCTGGAACTCAGGTTTCCTGATCTATTTTATCCTAAAGATCTACTTCGAGTGAGATGCCACGCAAAAAATATGAGATAGGGAATGCACTTTGTAGAGTAGTCCGCATTAGCTCTCAATGTCTATCGCCTGCTTGTTACTCCTTGACCTTCTTGAGACGTGATAAGTCGTATTAACCTTTAGAATGCTATTCTTCATCACTCTCCAAAGTCGCATTAACCGAGATCAATTTATGAGATGTGTGCTTCGCAGGTTCTGCTGTCGAAAGAGCAAGATGAGAATCCTGACGAGGTTCTTACAATTCAGGAGATAAAGGCCATCATTCTGGTGAGTCCAAGTCGGTACAATAACATGATGTAAACATATGTAAACTACGGTTGATGAGAATCTGCATCATGCAGGATATCTTCGCAGGGGGTTTGCATACGTCCTCTGCAACGGTTGAATGGGCGATGTCGGAGCTCATGTCGAATCCTCGGGTAATGGAGAAGCTTCGCGCAGAGATTGACAGCGTAAAGGGCTTGCGAGACAAAAGCGCTTTGGTGACGGATGAAGATGTTGGGCGGATGCCGTACCTGGAGAAAGTGATTAGAGAGGTGTTTCGACTCCATCCAGTAGTGCCGCTGCTCGTGCCACGCTTGTCTACCCAGGAAGTCGAAGTCGCAAGCGGAGAGTATTCTCTGCCTCAGGGCACACTAGCGTATGTGAATGCTTGGGCACTTGGTCGTGAGGAGCGAACATGGGGGCCGCGCGCCTCAGAATTCTGGCCAGAGCGCTTTGAGGAACAATGCTTGGATGTGAAGGGTCAACATTTCGAGCTTCTTCCATTTGGCTCTGGACGGCGGATGTGTCCAGGCATGCGCCTTGGCCTCGCCATAGTACATTTCACTGTGGCCAATTTTGTGCGCTTCTTCGACTGGCAACTCCCGGATGGACGATCGCTCACCGAACTATCTGAGTCGGTGGGTCGAGGCAACTCTCCTTCTACCAGCCTACATGCCATCCCCATCCCACGTCGAGATCTACTTCTCTGAAAACGACCAGGGCCAAAGGAAACTTGAACATAGTCCGTGGATGGTGTCTGCTAAGGTGAGTGTTTAATACAAGACGTAGCTCGCCACTGTTCTTAATATGAGGTACATGAAGTATCTGCTTTGTCTTTCACATAGAATAGCGATGTTGCTGGGTGTGTGTGTTTCCCCGTGGAATTTGTAATGATGTTGCTGTGTGTGTGTTTCCTCGTCGAATTTGGAATGAGGAACATATATATGTATGTGTCTCTGTATGTATTCGGCCCCCATGATGAACCTGATGTTGGTGAAGTTTGAACTCAAGATCGTCGAAAATTGTCAATTTGAAATTAAGTGGCACTCATATTTTGTGAAGTGAAGGAAAACTTATTAAAGAGATTTCCGTTAAACCCAGAAAGCGGTTCTCGTGATTTGGTTCTATACTTTGACTTAAGGCGTCCAATTTATGTTGGCAAAAGCCAGTTTTCTACAGAAGAAGGCTAATTACATGCCATATGCTATGAGTAGTAGGCCATTTACTAAGATTCGGAACAAATGGAGCATAGGCGTTTTTCTTGGAAAATTCTCGATTTCGCACTTCATTTCATCGTTAACAAGAATAAGGGATTTAACCATGACTAGCAACTAAAAGAACATACACTAACATGAAGAGTAAGACTAAAGCTTTTTTTGTAATTAAGTGGTTATAGTAATTATTCCAATTGCACTATGCTCCTATATTAAATGAATTATCACTCTTGATATGTAGATTATGTCACTAAAAACCAATCAAGATACCTCTCATGCACATCCAAAGCTTTTACTTGTCTATAAAATCTCGTAGACATTCTCAAAAAGGCTCTTGCTCAGGATTCGGTCTTTTCCTATAAAATATAGTCTCCAAACTTTGTCTCGTGCTTGAAAATTCATAACTAACATTTCCTTCCAAAACTCGAAACTCGACATCAACTTGAGCACCGAATGATTTACTGGTTTCAATACATCTTGTCATTGAATGAGTTAATATTGAGAGAAATGAGGTCAATGAGTCCAAATTTGGATCAATGGATGAAACTATTCGTGATTCCACCTCGTAAAGCATCTCTTTAAAACTTAGGATCCATTATCCTTTTTGTATGTATAAGCAAAGAAAGAAGAATTTGAGGTCCAAAAAAATAACTAGAACTTCTCTTTCTCCACTCGATGGATCCATGAGGAGCCTTAACACCAACTCCAAGTAATCTCTAAGATCTTGTCAAAATTTAAAAACAACTTTCACAACCCTGGGAGCAAACACATACACACAAATAGGCTCTTTCATCTAAGGTTCAAATGATGTCCTGGGGATACTAGCCTATATGATGGTGCTTGCAGTGTATGGGAATGCGACTAAAGTTGTACTTAGACTTCTGCGTGCACTTGGGAAAGCAAAAACGCATGTATAAATTTGATGTTGGAATCTTGCTCATGTGGCGCGAGAATTGATAATTTAGGTTGCACATGAGAGAGCCGTTTGTTAAGCTTTCGTATGCACATCCATCAAAATATCAATTTGCATACGTGAAACGTTAATAACTTTATGTTTTCATTCATCCACACAAGTTTGAATCGATGTGTGATAATTGGATACATACTCTTTCGACTATATTAATTGAAAGATCAGAAAGCGTTATCTATAGCTGTTCTTGCATTTGTTTAATCGAAGATTAACGTTCGAATATTCATTGCATGGAAAACGTAACAAATAGCCATGACTTTGCATGACACATCAGTCGAACTCAGCTCGTTAATTAATTATAGCACTTCAGACTTACTCTAAACCACTTCAACATGCCAATTTGACGGTACAGGTGTATGATTGAAATGCTTCTAAAATGCTTCTGGCTTCTATAGAAAACAAAAGAGAGTCAAATATATTTAGATAAAATGTCTGATGTCCACAAAATCTTCACCAAACAATTGACCCATCCCAATCTTCTACACTACAAATATGATCAACAGCATTGAATACTGTTGTAGCCATAAATGTTAAATGTGCTCGTTAACTCCTCATCAAATGCGTATGTTTGTCTAGATTCAACTATTTCAGCACACTCCCAACAGTCATGTTGAATTCAGGCTTTTTAAGCATATGGGTCCCGTCAGTCAGATCTCATCGCTGACTAGTTCCGTTCCCCATAAATTATAGGCCAAAAATGCCTCCAAATCCGGTTCCAAAGATAAGACGTCAAGAGAGGATTCAAAGTTGCCAGACGCCAGCGCTTCTCCTCACGCAACAAGTCTCTATTCTCAATTGGATGTCCCCAGAATAGGAGTGTATCCTCCTTTTGATAGCCATAATTAGTCGTCCGATCGCTTTGGAACCTTTTATTAAAAAACGTGTGTAGACCACAATGTGTAGACCACGGGTATCAAAATGAGGTCTCTTGAATCGGATGTTTTATCATTAACAACTTTTCTCATGACTTTCTCAACTGTCTCTTCTCAAAGAATGTGTTAAAACTCTAACTCTTCTCATGCAAGAACCAATTCAAGCGATCGACAAATACTTGAAAACAGCGGTCTTCTTGAATAATCACATCGAATTTCATAAATTGCGCCTTCCACTTGGGTTTGGATTTCCCTTCAAATACGCACATCCTTTAGATGCACAAACGAAATCCTGTTTTTTGCTTCAGAGATAAAGTCAACTTTTATATGCACAATCAAGTTCATGCCTCACAAATAAAACTTTGGTGTGCACATGGGGAGGCAGAAAAACATGTATAAATTTCATCTTTGGCATCTTGCTCATGCAATAAAAGGACGGCTAAGTTAGGTTTCACATGTGAAATGGGTATATCTTTTGGTTTAGCTTTTATATGGACATCCATCAGAATGTCATTTTGTGTGTACAAATCCACTCTCGAAGACATTGAGGATTGCGTGAAAGATTGATCACTTTATGGTTTTATAAAATCAAACAAGTTTCAATCAATGTATGATTACTGGATAGAAAATCTTGTTACTTTTTCAACCCAAAAATTTAGAAGCATTACCTATAGCTCTTTTGGCATTTATTTATCCCAACGAAAACATTCGAATAATCACTTCATGGGAATTGAAATCTGCTCCTTATAGCACAAACTTTCTATTCTAAACCACTTGAATACATCGATTTGATGGATCTACGATTCAAGGAGTTCTATTCTATTCGAGATAACAGAAAGTTTCAAACATGTATATAAAATAATTAATGTCTCCACAATCTTTACCAAACAATGGACTCATTCCAATCTTCTTCTCGACAAATATAGATCCACAGCGCTGTATATTGTTGTCGCTTTAAACATCTTTGCATGGAGTTGAATTTTCAAAAATGGTTTCTTCTTTGCTACTCATCTAACTATACTTTAACTCCGCATCAAATTTATATGTTTTTTTCTTGATTCAGATGTTTTAACACAATCCCAACAACCATGTTGAATTCAGCGTGTTAAGGCTTACGTGTGAAGTACAGGGGTCTTGTTAATTTTCCGTCCATATCCATCCATTGCTCATTCACATTTTTTGTTTTCAACTGCCTTCTATCATCTAATAGTTCCATTAATGGAATTCAAATAAAAGAATGCATAAATGCAATAAAAAACATGATTAAAATGCCTTGAAATCTAGTGTTCCTAATTGGTCACTAGAGTTCCATGTGAATACAGATGCTAGTTGTCATGCATCAGGAGGAGTCTTGGCTCAACCAGCCATGCCCAAGATAGACCAACCTATACCTTATGCTAGCATACAACTTACCAAAGCAGAAAGAAACTATAGCACTATGGAAAGGGGACATTTGGTTGCTGTTTTTGCACTTCAAAAATGTCAACACTAACTTCTAGGTGTGCATTTTATTTTTATATATGATAAACTACCTTTCAAGTATTTAATTCATAATCCTGAAGTAGCTAGAGGGGTTTGGCATTGGTTAATGCTCTTTCAAGAGTATGACTTTGAAATTCACATTAAGCTAGGAAAAGAGCACTACATGGTAGATCAAGTATCAAGAATGGCCATAAGCAAAATGCACTAGGTATTAATGACAAAGTTGTGGATAGTAGTCTCTTCTTGGTAGAGACTCAAATCGGGTGTCATAAGAAAATTTCGCAATTCCTCACTTCAGTGAAATTTTTCGAGTATATAGAGAAGAATAAATTACTCTTTAAAGCAAAAGAATATTCACTTATAAATGGCCACTTGAATAAATACTATCAATATAATATCTTAAGAAAACGTTGTCGGCGCGAAAGTCACGATCGGTGGATCAGGGCGACCGCCAAAAAATAACGACGCACGCAGGGTGCTTGGAGCAAGCTCAGGTACCGTGGATGCTCAAAGACAAACTGTTAGTTCACTCGCTAAACAATATCTAACTTCTTTTGAAAACGACACTGCACAATGTATTAAGGTTCCCTTTGGCATTAACTTAGGAAGTTTTCGGATTCCATCTCACTTGATAAAAAACATTGTTCCAAGTTTTCAAAACATATAGTCATGTAGTGTAAATGATAATATCATAAGTAAAATCTTTTCCTTTGTGCACTCAGAAGCTTAAAAATAGACAAGCGATACTTCAAACATTAAGTTAGCCTTAATGCACTCAATTTCGAATTCGCAATATAAACTCAGATGAAATATGGACTCTTGTAAATGCAAATAGTCGTGGAATTTTCTTTTTGATTCATACTTACAAAATCGAAATAGTTCTTAATTATGTGAAAGAGGAACAGCGATATACATCACATGGGTTTGTGTATAAAAAATAGACAAAAATCTTCCTTCTAATGGCGTCAACTCTCAATCTGAGATGTTTCACGTAAAGTTCTTGCAGTAAAAAAACTGATCAAAGTATAAAGGAAACAAATAAAGTTCTTTCTTGTTAAAAGATGCGAGAGAAATACAGACAAAGAGCCGCGTTTTGCATCTTATCTTCTCTGTGAGCGCACACTCTTGATGTCGGATGAGCGATTGATGGGTGTTGCTGAGTCAATCCAAGGAATTTCAGTCCGCGAACTGATGATCATGGAGTAAAACGCAGATGTCCGAGAGCTTCATGATTCAAAACTTATCCAGCTTCTGATTATGTTTCTGTGACTATCGCGGTCGACGCCTCTTTTCTTTGCAGATCTTGCTAGCTTCACAATGACTTCACGGCATTAAAAACCCAAAGATTAATCAAATCTGACAGCGCTAAAACATCACGAGCATAGTTAAAATTGGCGACAGCACTGTAGATTAACCTCCATGGGAATTCAACAAAAGATCTTCATATTCGATGTAAATTGAGCTAAGAATCTTTGAAATAGGGCTCTAAGAATTGAACCTGCAAGCTTCATAAATCTCTATGCAACACCAATCATTATTTTAGTGTTATTTTCAGCATCAAATGTCTTCAAACGTTCTGTGCAAAACTGCCGGCCACGTCTCTTATTGACTCATTTCTGTTAATCTTTCCGCATCATTTTTTTTGTTCAGATTTTCCATTCTCTATATCAGCAGCACAACACAAATTCCCTTCTCCTGTGCATTGCCATCATCTCCAATCTCCAGCTTTGGGAACTCTCCAACGGGTGTCAGAAGGAAAAAAAAGAGAAGCGCAGATCGTCATCATTAGAAATCTTTTGAGCATCATCGCTGACTGCAAAAGTGCCTGCAAAAAACATTTGGGACCTTTCCCCGTTGAACATGAGAAGCCCCCTTTTTCTGGCGCCAAGCGTTCCCCATGTTCTCCTGAATCATTCACTGTCGATGTCTTCTCCAATTAGTTGCGCTCCTCCTTGTATGTTCTTCTCAGCATCATACTACACCTTCCATCTGGACAACTCCTCGTGGTATTTCCTTCTATCGATCTCCCTCATATGATATCTTCCTCATAGCATGAGGTATGACTTCCTTCCTCGGACAGCTTTCGATCAGCTTCTTCCCTGCCATCTCCCCTCTTATGTGTTGTCGAATTGCGCTTCCTTTTCTATTCAAAGCTTGAAGAAGAATGAAGCTTCCTTCCAACACTCATCGGAATAACAGAGCTCCTCAATCATCAATGTTGGAGCATTGGCCCTCCCCCCCCCCCCCCCCCCCCCGAGTCATCCCCCATCTTCGAGGTTGGCGTCATATCTTCCCCAAAAAGTAAAACAATCTCCCTCTTTTTCTGCATATTCCCAGCGTCTTCTAAGGACGTCCGATTCCAGAAGTTCCCGTCCCTCCCTGAATTGCCAGCGCTATATTTGTTTGTGTTCCTCACGAACGCATGCATGCAAGCGCACCTTTTACGTCAGAAAACTCCCTCTCTTTTATGCCTTTTTCCTCCCGCTGCATGCACCTCCCTGTCGTCCTATCACGAATCCTTCATTCTCAAAAAAAAAA
This sequence comes from Ceratopteris richardii, assembly GCA_020310875.1. NCBI lineage: Eukaryota > Viridiplantae > Streptophyta > Polypodiopsida > Polypodiales > Pteridaceae > Ceratopteris > Ceratopteris richardii. Next base: position 81,088,277 of record CM035411.1, read on the forward strand.
CTCAATATGCATATTTTCCAAAAAAACAATTCTCTCAGATGTTGGTCACGATAAATAAAGAGATCCGAGAACTCAAGCCATATCTAATTTTTTTGCAAGAACTCATCGAGGTAGATTACGATGATGCCCGTAAAGAACAATTACAGAATTGATAAAGACATCATTTCTGATTCCTAAATCCCGCACATCTCCATACATGCCTGACAGCACATAGGCAACTGAATCACCTCGTACTTCCGAATGTTCTAAGGTGAAAGCATCCACTTCCTATTTTGCTTTCAATTAATATGACACTTCCGAATATATAGCTCATCTTGTTTTGCATCCTTTGAATATGGTTCTGCTTCATCAAGAGTAGAGATGAGAATCTCTACGACAATGTGCTTATCTATTGGAGGCACATCTTTTCCTTGAACTGGCACATAGTGAAGGGCATCTCAAGAGAGAGGATTTGCATCACAAAAACATCTATAAGGGATTATGCTCATCTCATATTTACACAGATGCAATCATGTTTGCCAAAGAATGTTACATATGCTAGAAATGTGCTTTTGGACATTAGTATCCTTATTGGTGGCATTGGGCATTGTTTTCAAGCACCATTCTTTGGACCACCCCTACGTTCTGGTGTTACAAGCACACTTCTGGAGTTTTCTCTATGGTGAAGATACAAAGCATGGGCCTCCTATTGGTGTTGGAAATTGGCATTTCAAATTGATTGAGTGGCCTTTAGATAGTCCTTTTCAGTGAGTCTTTTGTATTCCTCCCGAAGTTAGGGGCTTCATTGTTGCACAATTTCTTGTGTCATTAGTATTTGTCATGTCGATTGTATCTACTTCCTAGAATGGAATTCAAGTCAAGTTCCCTACTTTTAAGGGACTAGCTTATGATGATGCAGATGATCACCTGAGGAGATTCATCTCCTTATGCCATGGAGGAGGGCTGGAAAACCAAGAAGATTCAATGCTGGTACTTTTCCCATCTACATCGGAAGGGCAACTCAAGAAGGACTTTGAATCCTATTGGGCAACTCAGGAAGGACTTTGAATCCTTAAGAATGTAACAAAGTCACCAAGAAGAGAAAATTATGCCACAACCACCATGCCACAATGATGATGAAGTAGCTCAACTTCCTCATGAGTTAGAAGATTTGCGGACCACATAGGGCATATGAAGGTAGGTTTTGTGTACAATATGTATTGATAGTGCGCAATTTAATGTGAATTGTCCTAAGAAGGTTTTGTTGCAAGCAATGTAGATTCTTCATTGTTCATTAAGAAGACTAATCTAGAGGTTATTTATCTATGTGTTTATCTGGATGACATTATCAACACTAGGAGTGATGCCAATGTCATCAAGAGGATTAAAATCAAGATGAAGGAGGAGTTCAAGATCAATGACTTTGGGTTGCTTACATATTTTCTTGGTTGAGAGATGATTTATACAGATTGTGGTATTTTCATTCCTCAAAAAAATTAAATTTGTGATATACTAGTCAAGTTCAAGATGGAAAATTCAGAAATTGTAGGCACACCCATGCATGGAATTGAATCACAAACTCAGTATGCATGAAGGAAAGTTGCTTGAAGACATTACATGTTATCAAAGTCTTGCTGGGAGTCTCAACTATGCAACCCTAACAAGAGTAAATAGTGTTGGAAAACAAAGGTCAATATCCTATTCGTCATTATGCTCAGAATAGAGCACCATATGTAGAACATTTTTATACGCCTTCTACAAGTAGTAAGTGTTGGCAGCGTGAATGGCATCAAAGTCTCCCAAACTTGCCACCCGAGTTCAAGTCTCACTCCAAGTACCAATGCATTTGTGAATAAGTTTTCTTATGCTTTTCTGGAGAAAAAGCAACGGACGATGACGGATTAGGCGACGGACAGGTCTTCGTGATTGATGTTTAGCTTTTTACGATTACAATCCTATGCTTTATTGGAATGATCGTTATGTGAAGCTTTTGGGAGTGATTTATTGGGATCAACAACATGCTATATAACAACAAGCTTGGGCTCATTGTCAATCATCCTTCACCAACTTCAACACAAGCTTTGGAGAGCTTGGACCTCAATAGAGGTGGTGTTTCTTCTAGCACATAGGGCAGCCATGGTGCTTTGTTGGAGCATGTTGAGGAGCAGCTATGGAGTTCTTCTTGGAAGAGAAGAGTGTGCTCACACTCTTGCTCATGGACAGGACTTGTTCATTAGCAGCTTGGTGGTGAGGATCAACCATCTACATGGAATATTTGAAGATTGTCTTCTACATGAAGATTTTGGATTAGTTGCAAGACATTGGATGGTGGTAAACATAAGATTTGCATCTTATGTTAAGTATTCAGGTACATATTCTCTTTATGCACATAGGTATTACTTGGAGTTTATGGAGGCAGTGGCATCCATATGTGGAGGAGTCCTATTCAACATAGGTACAAGAGAATGAGTACGGTTATGCTTTATGCATATTTGGATGAGGTGTTAAAGAAGGTATGGCAAATTGAGTTTGAGGATTTCGGGCAGCAAACTTGTTAGCATTCTTTCCTAATTTTGTAAGTATGTGATCTTTTCACACACCTATCTGACTTAGGGTCTTCCATAGCCTAAGGTTAGATGAGGGTTTGTTGATTATCATTTTTATACTAATCCTTCCTCTTTCGCTCACTCATATTCATTCTTCTACAAGCTATCAGGTCACACATCTCATGTATTTTTAGATCATGTCCATACATCTGAATATGTTTCTTGTTACATTTGTACATTCACTCATCCATCTATTTTTGTTCACATAGAGTGGTTGAGAGTCTTTCTCCCACATTGTACATTGAACATTGGTATATATGATAGTGTGAGTAAGCCTTGGATTACATAAACACTTTACACATGTTGTCTAGTCTCTCTCTATCTTTATGTCATCATTTGTATGATTGAGTGTGTTATGTTTATGTCTTGTCAATATTGGAAGATTGCTAGATTCTATGTTGTATATGCTGGATCTATGGAACCATGAACCTGTGATATGAGCTATGGGCTTACCTCATTTCCAACATTTGGTATCAGAGCTTTAGGGCTTTGGCATCAATGCATTTAGGCTCATTCAGATTCCCAGGTTCCAAGACTTCCAAGTTTACAACATATGATTTAAGAGCATCTTCTAATATTTGACATTTGGCATGCACACTTAATCTAGATGAGTATATATTTGAGAATTAGACCATTCAGTTACATGTGTATTCATTAGTGTGGAGTATAAAGTTGATGATCTATTGGTAGCCGAATATTTTTGAAAAAGTATGCAAATACTTTACAAAAGTATTGTTTGAAGACCAAGATTTGATGAAGAGAAGACTACTTCAAATTCAAGGAAGAACAATGGTTTAGGGAAGATGAAGGAATCAGATCAACATGAAATCAGAGGTATCAGTTTCTACTATTAGATTATCATTGGGAAGTTATGTCTTAGAAGAGCAGTTATGAAGATATTTGAAGGATTCAAGGAGTGCTTTTATACACTTTCATTCTTTGAAATTTAAAGCATTAGCTACATCCAAACAGGTATCTAGAGGTTTTCCTAAAGATTTTTAAGAAATCTCTTTGATGGCAAGAAAGCTCATCTAAGAAGACATATTTGGAGATGGGAAAGTTTTGTGTTCAACCAATTTTTTGTTGTAAGTTGGTTGGATATCTAGGTACAAATTTGATCCAGAGAGGTAACTCTAGAAAGGTAATTCAACATTCAGACAAAAGGTTGGTGAATTCAGTCATATCAGATATTTGAAGCAGAATTTTGATTCAGGCATATGAGGAGATGGTAAAACATGATTCTATGTTCACTTCCATTTGTATACCATGTTTTTTTTGTCTCTTACTCTTAGCACTAGAGGAAGAGAGAAGTTCATTTCAAGAAGTCAAGATTGCTTGCTACTTCAAGATGAAGAGAACAAAAGGTATGGAAGAGAAGTTTTCAAGATGTTGACATCATCTGGTGGAAGAAAGATGCACACGAAGAAAGTCCATCATTTCCAAAAGGAAAGTAAGGCTTCCTTTTCTCATATATTTTCCATATAACTTTTCTACTTTATCCTCTTCATCCAAAGATAAGTCTACGAGAACATCTTGTGTGAAGAAGAAGTAGTTTCTTGTTTTGCTTTACACTTGGTCATATTTTAATAGATTTGACAAAGAATCGCATTGGAGAAAGGGAAGCAGTAGATAGATATTTTGACTCATATGTGTATGAGTTATGTTTTAGTTGAAGATTTTTTAAGCAGGTAGCATATATGTTCCCTCAAAGAATTCTTGAAGTGTCAATTTAGAGCCACTTGGTATATGACAAGTTACGGAGAAGTATATTTCTTCTTTATCTAACTCTTGAGGTAAAAGAGTTTTTTGAAGCAGATGTATATATACTCACACTACTATAATATTTAATATTCACTCTATGTGAACAGAAATAGATGGATGAGTGAATGTACAAATGTAACAAACATATTCAAATGTATGAACAAAAATCTGAATATACATGAGATGTCTGACCTAATAGGTTATGGAACAGTGAATATGAGTGATAGAAAGAGGAAGGATCAGTCTAAAACTGATAATGAGCAAAAATATGTACCTAAATACTTAACACTAATATGGACATTACTGCCTCCAAAAGATTCTAGTAGTACCTATGTGAATAAAGAGAATATGTACTTGAATTCTTAACATAAGATGCAAATCTTATGTCAACCACCATCCAATGTCTTTGAAGTAACCCAAAATCTTCATGTAGAAGACAATCTTCAAATACATTATGTAGATGGCCGATCCTCACCACCAAGCTGTTAATGACCAACTCCCCTCCATGAGCAAGAGTGTGAGCACACTCTTCTCCTCTAAGAAGAACTTCATAGCCGTTCCTCAACATGCTCCAAGTTAGCACCATGGTTGCCCCATGTGCTAGAAGAAACACCATCTCTATTAAGGTCCAAGCACCAAGCCTTGTGTTGAACACTAGGTGAAGGATAATTACAATGAGCCCAATCTTGTGTTTATGTAGCATGTTCATGATCCCAATAAAGCAATCCCAAAAGCATCACATAGTGATCATTCTAATAAAGCATAATGATCGTATCGTGTTAAAAAATCAAATGTGAAACTTTCGCCGCCCGCCGATTTTGTTTCCCCAGAAGTTTGATAAAATAACTTTCTCGCGTGTGCCACTCCTAAGCGTGGGATTTGAACTCACACCGTTGTGATGGGAGGATGCTCACGTAGCCAAGGTGCTCAGCGCTTTTACTCTTAGAGGGAGTAAGATCAAAGTATATGTATACTCTAATGTGACCAAATTTGACTATAGCACATATGAGAATTGATACCTTGGCCTTTTGAGCATTGGATATTGTACTCAAGTGACATTGTTTCCAACAATCTCCCCTGCAATGTCATATTGGTACAATCTGAACTCGATCTGCAAACTTTATAATCTACAAACTATAACAAGCTTCAAGCTTGTACTTCCGAACTGATCTTCAAAGCTTTTCTTTAGAAAACTTGAGCTTGCTGAATATGAACCATAATACTTGAGAGAAATATGCAAACTAGATATCCAATAGTGTACGCATCAAGCAATCATTGCTTGACAACAAATGTAGCAAGTACTGACTCTGAACGTGCTATCTCCTGTCTTCACAAACTTGAAAACATACACTAGGATCCACATATTTGGATTTACCTTACGAAAGTTTTCTCAATTTACTTCTATTGTGTCATGTAAATACACTAAACAAAATCAAGAATTGAATTCTGGAACCTGTGATTGATAACTCACAACTTAGTGTATTATGATCACTACTAGTTCATCTCTGGCTGTAATCAATCAAGTCAACTTAATTGAACTGAAGTCAACTGAAATCAATTCATGAGTCTCATAAAAAAATCTATGATGTCATCATGTCTTCATCTTTGTTCAATCTGTTAGTCCTTCATACCTCTTTCCTTCAAAACTTGGTATAAACATATATGTGCGCACTTCTCAAACATATATCAAGCTTCTCTTCAATAGAACTCTGGAACCTTCTCTTGAACAGGAACATCCTAACAGAAACTTTCTCCAGACATTCTCTTTCTTCCTTCTTCTTTGAAAGTTGGAACATAAAGAGAACTTAACAAAGGAAATATAGGAATACCTGAAATAGGAATACCTGTAGGTATGACACTGAATTCTTTTACATATGTCTAAAAATAAGTCTTCATGTTTCATCACCCCCATTGATGACTTAACACTAGTATCCAGTATTCTTCAAAGTATATCACACTTTATGAAATCTTGGACGTCCTTCCTCTTTTAATAAATCTTATTTGAGACATCAATACTTGTGTCTTGAGACAAAAAATCTGAATCCTTTTTATTAGCACTGCAGATGCTAATGGCTTTCACTGTTTATTTTTTAGCTTTCCAAAATCTAGAATAAGGTTAGCTGATCTATATAACAAAAACATTTCTGAAAGCATTTAGGATTCATAATCTTCTACAACATAACAATGATCTTCTTCTATTTTTTTGCAACACAAATCTAATAGAATCTGAATCTTTGACTTACTTCTTCCAATAGTAAGAACTTTCTCAAACAAAGGATAGACAACTGACTCATAAAAATACTCAAGATTAGCCAAGATCTTTCCAACAAAATACATGTGTAGAATCTGCTCTCATCAAACCTTCATGAATGAATGTTTGATTTGATACCTGAATGTCTCCAAGTGTCCATGCTTCTCACATAAAGTTGTAAAACTTTCCTTCAACCAAATCCTTCCCAAGAATCTGCAACTCCTACTTGAAACATAAGTGGACAAACTTCTCACGTTGAGAACTCCAAAAGCTACAAATTGATACTTCATCTTTTCATATTCTAGGCGGGTGAAATGTGATAGTACTTGCTTGACTTTCTTTTGGCTAACTCCACGTCTTAATCCAGTAATAGGATATGATGGAACACCTTTTTGAATACAAGCATGTATCCAAAAATCAAGCCAATCATAGAAAGTAGATTCTTCAACTGACTAGTATAAAAAATCTGATTTTTCTAAAGTTTTCTGAAAATATTGAATATGAGGTAACTTTTCCAAACACAAAACGTCAACCCAAGTCTTCAACATATGCTACAAAAAACTCTTTTACCTCAAGAGTTATATAAAGAAGAAATATACTTCTCTGCAACTTGTCATATACCAAGTATCTCTGTATTGACACTCCAAGAATTCTTTGAGGGAACATATCAGCTGTTGTTGAAAATTCTTCAACTTATATATAATTCATACATATGAGTCAAAATATAAAAGTTGTCTTCAAAATCTGCTGCTTTTCTTTCTTTCAATGCAATTCTCTATTAAAACCTACTAAATCATGAGCAAGTATCATGCAAAACAAGAAAGTGCTTCTTCTTTAAACTATCTTCATACAAGATGTTCTCGTAGGTTTGTCTTTGGGTGTAGAGGATAAAATAGGAAAAGTATATGGAAAATATATGAGAAAAGGAAGTCTTAATTTCCCTTTGGAATTTTTGGAACTTCTTTTTCTGCATCTTTCTTCCACCTGATGATGATGTGAAGATCTTCAAACTTCTCTTCCATACCTTTTGTTATCTTCATCTTGAAGTAGCAAGTACTCTTGACGTCTTCAAATGAACTTTTCTCTTCCTCTATTGCTAAGACTAAGAGACAAAACAAACATGGTATACAAATGGAAGTGAACATATACTGATATGTCTAAATTCACCAACCTTTTGTCTCAATGATGAATTACCTTTCTAGAGTTACCTCTCTAGGTCAAACTCTATACCTAGATATCAAACCAACTTATAACACAAAATTGGCTGAACACAAAACTCATCCCATCTCCAAATTTATCTTCTTAGATGAGCTTTCTTGCCATGAAAGAGATCTCTCAAAACTCTGTAGAAAAATATCTAGATACCTGTTTTGATGTAGTTTTTAACTTTCAAATAATCAAAGTGTATAAAAGCACTCCTTGAATCCTTCAAATCTCTTCATAACTGCTCTTCTAATATATGACCTGCAAATGATAATCTAGACAACAAAGGTGAATATCCTATTGGTCATTATGCTCATAATAGAATAGCATATGTAGAACTTTTTTATACTCGTTGTACAAGTAATAAGCGCTGGCAGCGTGGATAGCATAGAAGTTGTTGGAGATGAGGTAATCCCATAGCTCATATCATAGGTCCACGGTTCCATAGATCCAGTATATACAACATAGAATCTAGCAATCTTCCAATATTGACAAAACATGAACATACCACACTTAATCATACAAATGATGAGACAAACATAGAGAGAGACTAGACAACATGTGTAAAGTGTTACGTACGCCAAGGCTTACTCACACTATCATATATACCAATGTTCAATGTACAACGTGGGAGCAAAACTCTCAACCACTCTATGTGAATAGAAATAGATGGATGTAACAAACATATTTAGATGTATGAATAGAAATCTGAATATATATGAGAAGTGTAACCTCATAGGTTGTCGAAGAATGAATATGAGTGACCAAAAGAGGAAGGATCAATCTAAAACTGCTTATCAACAAGACCTCATCTAACCTTAGGCTATGGAAGACCCTAAGTCAGATATGTGTGTGAAAAGATCACATACTTAAAAAGTAGCAAAGAATGCGAACAAGTTTTCTGGCAGAAATCCTCAAACTCATATGACTATACCTTCTCAAACACCTCATCCAAATATGCATAAAGCATATACGTACTAATTCTCTTGTACCTATGCCAAATAGGAGTCCTCCTGATATGGACGTTACTACCTCCATAAACTCCAAGTAGTACCTGTGTGCATAAAGAGAATATGTACCTGAATTCTTAACATAAGACGCAAATCTTATGTTAACCACCATCCAATGTCATTGAAGTAACCCGAAATCTTCATGTAGAAGACAATATTCAAATACTCCATGTAGATGGCCGATCCTCACCACCAAGCTGCTAATGACCAAGTCCTCTCCATCAGCAAGAGTGTGAGCACACTCTTCTCCTCCAAGAAGAACTCCAAAGCCGCTCCTCAACAGCACCATGGCTACCCCATGTGCTAGAAGAAACACCACCTCTATTGAGGTCCAAGCACCAAGGCTTGTGTTGAACAGTAGGTGAAGGATGATTGACAATGAGCCCAAGCTTGTGTTTATATAACATGTTCTTGATCCCAATAAATCACTCCCAAAAGCTTCACATAGCGATCGTTCCAATAAAGCATAGGATTGTAATCGTAAAAAGCTAAACATCAATCGCAAAGAGCTATCCGTCCCTTAATCCATCACCGTCCGTTTCTTTTTCTCTTGAATAGCATAAAACAACTTATTAGCGAACGCGCTGCTGCTGGGAGTGAGACTTGAACTCGGGTGGCAACTTTGGGAGACTTCTATGCTATCCACGTTGCCAGCGCTTATTATTTGTACAAGGAGTATAGAAAAGTTCTACATATGCTATTCTATTCTGAGCATAATGACCAATAGGATATTGGCCTTTGTTTTCCAACAATCCCCCTTGCAATGTCATATTGGTACAAAGTGAATTGGATCTTGCAAACTTCATAAGCTGGAAGCCATTACTCCTGAACTAACCTTCAAACCTTTTCTTTAAAAGTCTTCTTCAAAACTGAATATGACTTTGCTTCAAACTTGAACTTGCTGAATATGAACCATAATACTTAAGAAAATATGCAAACTAGATATCCAATGGTGTTCTTATCAAGCAATCACTGCTTGAAAACAAATGTAGCAAGTACTAACTCTAAACCTGCTATCTCCAGTCTTTTCAAACCTGAAAACATACACTAGGATCTACATATTTGCATTTATCTTACAAAAAAATTTCTCAACGTACTTTTGCTGTGTCATGTGAATACACTAAACAAAATACAGAACTGAATCCTGCAACCTGTGACTGATAACTCATAATTTAGTGTATTATGAACACTCTTGCTTCATCTGTGACTGGACTCAAGTCGAGTCAACTCAACTCAACTGAAATCAACTGAAATCAGTTGATGAATCTCATCAAAATATCATATCTATGATGTCATCATGTCTTCATCCTTGTTCAATTGTAAATCCTTCATACCTCTTTCCATTAGAATCTAGTATAAACATAAATGTGTGCACTTCTAAAACATACCTCTCTGAAATATCAAGCTTATCTTTAATAGAACTCTAGAACCTTCTGCTGAACGGGAACACCCTAACAGGAACTTTCTCCAGACATTCTCCTTCTTCCTTCTTCTTACAAAGCTGGAACATAAAGAGAACTTGACAAAGGAAATATAGGAATAACTAAAATAGGAATACCTGTGGGTATGACTCTGCATTCTTTCACATATGGCTGAAAATAAGTCTTGATGTTTCATCAGCCCCTGGATGAGTTAACACTAGTATCCAGAATTCTTCAAATATATCACACTTTATGAAATTTGGAACATCGTCCTTCTTTCAATAAATCTGATCTTCAGTGATCAATACTTGTATCTGAAACAAAATCTCTAAACTCTTTTCATTAGGACTTTACACATGCCAATGGCATTCCCTCTCATTCCTTAGCTTTCCAAATTATAGAATAAGGATAGCTGATCTATCATAAAAACCTTGTTGAAAGGATTTTAGGATTCATAACCTTTTGTAACATAAAAAGTATCTTTTCTTTTTCTTTGCAACACTAATCTGATAGAATCTGCATCTTTGACTTACTTCTTCCAATGTTAGGAATCTTCACAAACAAACGATAGACAACTGACTCATAAATACTCAAGATCTTTCATGATCATTCAAGATCATCCAAGATCTATGATCTCTCTTGTGTAGAATCTGCTCTCATCTAACCTTTATGACTGAATGTTTGATTTGCTACCTGAATGTCTCCAAGTGTCCATGCTTCTTACAAAGTTGTAAAACTTTTCTTCAAACAAATCCTTTTCTAGAATCTGCAACTCCTACTTGAAACATAACTGGACAAACTTCTCACCTTAAGAACTCCAGAAGCTGCAAGTTGATACTTGATCTTTTCATATTCTACTCGCGTGAAATGTGATAGTACCTGCTTGAATTTCTTTTGGCTAACTCCACTTTTCAATCACGTGCTAGGATTTGATGGAACACCTTTTGGAATACAAGCATGTATCCAAAAATCAAGACAATCATAGAAAGCAGATTCTTTAACTGACAAGTATATCAAAAAATCTGATTTTTTTGAAGTTTTATGAAAATACTGAATATGAGGTAACCTTTCCAAACACAAAACCTCAACCCAAGTGTTCAACATTTGCTGCAAGAAACTCTCTTACCTCAAGAGTTAGATAAAGAAGAAATGTACTTCTCTACAACTTGTCATATACCAAGTAGCTCTATATTGACACTCCAAGAATTCTTTGAGGGAACATATAAGCTCCCTGCTTAAAAAATCTTCAACCAAAACATAACTCATACACATATGAGTCACAATATCTATCTGCTGCTTTTCTTTCTCTAAATGCAATTCTTTGTCAAATCTACTAAAATATGACCAAGTATAAAGCAAAACAAGAAACTAGTTATTCTTCACACAAGATGTTCTCGTAGACTTGTCTTTGGATGTAGAGGATAAAGTAGGAAAGTTATATGGAAAATATATGAGAAAAGGAAGCCTTACTTTTCTTTTGGAAATGATGGACTTTCTTCTTTTGCATCTTTCTTCCACCTGATGATGTCAACATCTTCAAAACTTCTCTTCCATACCTTTTGTTCTCTTCATCTTGAAGTAGCAAGCACTCTTGAATTCTTCAAATGAACTTCTCTCTTCCTCTAGTGCTAAGAGTAAGAGACAAAACAAACATGGCATACAAATGGAAATGAACATAGAATCATGTTTTACCATCTCCTCATATCTCTGAATCAAAATTCTGCTTCAAATGTCTGAAATGACTAAATTCACCAACCTTTTGTCTGAATGATGAATTACCTTTCTAGAGTTATATCTCTAGATCAAATTTTGTACCTGAATATCCAACCAACTTACAACAGAAGTTTGGTTGAACACAAAATGCATCCCTTCTCCAAATTTGTCTTCTTAGATGAGGTTTCTTGCCATGAAAGAGATCTCTCAAAATTCTCTAGAAAAACCTATAGATACCTGTTTTCATGTAGCCCTTAACTTTCAAAAAATGAAATTGTATAAAAGAATTCCTTGTATCCTTCAAATCTCTTCATAACTGTTCTTCTAAGACATGACCTAAAATGATAATCTGATAGTAACAAGTGATACCTAAGATTTGATGTTGATCTAATTCCTTCATCTTCTCTAAACCATTGTTCTTCCTTGAACTTGAAGTAGTCTTCTCTTCATCAAGTCTTGGTCTTCAAACAATACTTTTGTAAAGTATTTGCATACTTTTTGAAAAATATTGGGCTGCTGTCATGAACTTCATACTCCACACTGATGAATACACATGTAACCGAATTGTCTAATTCTCAAATATCTACTCATCTAGATTAGGTGTGTATGTCAAATGTCAAATATTAGAAGATGCTCTTAAATCATATGTTGTAAACTTGGAAGGCTCGGGACCTAGGAATCTGAATGAGCCTGAATGCATTGATGCCAAAGCCCTAAAGCTCTCATACCAAATGTTGGAAATGAGGTAAGCCCATAGCTCATATCACAGGTCCATGGTTCCATAGATCCAACATATACAACATAGAATCTAGCAATCTTCAATTATGGACAAAACATGAACATACCACACTTAATCATACAAATGATGAGACAAAAATAGAGAGACACTAGACAACATGTGTAAAGTGTTACATAAGCCGAGGCTTACTCACACTATCATATATACCAATGTTCAATGTACAACGTCGGAGCAAAACTCTCAACCACTTTATGTGAATAGAAATAGATGGATGAGTGAATGTACAAATGTAACAAACATATTCAGATGTATGAACAGAAATCTGAATATATATGAGATGTGTAACCTGATAGGTTGTAGAAGAATGAATATCAGTGATTGAAAGAGGAAGAATGAATCTAAAACTGATAATCAACAAACCGTAATCTAACCTTAGGCTATGGAAGACCCTAAGTCAGACATGTGTTTCTCGAACACCTCATCAATATATGCATAAAGCATATACCTACTGATTCTCTTGTACCTATGCCGAATAGGACTCCTCCTGATATGGACGTTACTACCTCCATAAAGTCCAGGTAGTCCCTATGTCCATAAAGAGAATATGCACCTAAATTCTTAACATAAGATGCAAATCTTATGTTAACCACTATCCAATGTCTTTGAAGTTACCCAAAATCTTCATGCAGAAGACAATCTTCAAATACTCCATGTAGATGGCCGATCCTCACCACCAAGCTGCTAATGACCAAGTCCTATCCATGAGCAAAAGTTTGAGCACACTCTTCTCCTCCAAGAAGAACTCCATATCAGCTCCTCAACATGCTCCAAGGATGCACCATGGCTGCCCCATGTGCTAGAAGAAACACTACCTCTATTGAGGTCCAAGCACCAAGGCTTATGTTGAACACTAGGTGAAGGATGTTTTACAATGAGCCCAGGCTTGTGTTTATATAGCATGTTCTTGATCCCAATAAATCACTCCCAAAAGCTTCACATAGCGATCGTTCCAATAAAGCATAGGATTGTAATTGTAAAAAGCTAAACATCAATCACGAAGAGATTTTCGTTGCCTAATCCGTCAGTATTTTCAGAAAACTTCATAAAAATTAGATTTTTTGATATACAAGTCAGTTAAAGAATCTAGTTTCTATGATTGTTTTGATTTTTGGATACATGCTTGTATTCGAAAAGGTGTTCCATCAAATCCTAGCACTTGATTGAAAAGTGGAGTTAGCCAAAAGAAAGTCAAGCAGATACTATCACATTTCACCCACGTAGAATATGAAAAGATGAAGTATCAACTTGCAGCTTTTGGAGTTCTCAAGTTGAGAAGTTTGTCCACTTATGTTTCAAGTAGGAGTTGCAGATTCTAGGAAAGGATTTGTTTGAAGAAATGACTTTGTAAGAAGCATGGACACTTGGAGACATTCAGGTAGCAAATCAAACATTCAATCCTGAAGGTTAGATGAGAGCAAATTCTACACAGGAGAGATCATAGATCTTGGATGATCTTGAATGATCTAGTATGATCTTGGATGATCTTGAATTATCATGAAAAATCTTGAGTATTTATGAGTCAGTTGTCTATTCTTTGTTTGTGAAGATTCTTAACATTGGAAGAAGTAAGTCAAAGATACAAATTCTATCAGATTAGTGTTGCAAAGAAAAAGAAAAGATACTTGTTATGTTACAGAAGGCTATGAATCCAAAAATGCTTTCAGCAAGGTTTTTATGATAGATCAGCTTACCTTATTCTATAATTTGGAAAGCTAAGGAATGACAAGGAAAGCTATTGGCATGTGTACAGTGCAAATAAAAATGGTTTAGAGATTTTGTTTCAGATATAGGTATTGATCAATGAAGATGAGATTTGTTGAAAGAAGGAAAACGTTCCAAATTTCATAAAGTCTGATATATTTGAAGAATTCTAGATAATAGTGTTAAATCATGCAGGGGGTGATGAAACATGAAGACTTATTTTCAGCCATATGTGAAAGAATGAATGGTCATACCCATAGGTATTCCTATTTGAGTTATTCCTATATTTCCTTTGTCAAGTTCTCTTTGTGTTCCAGCTTTGTAAGAAGAAGGAAGACGGAGAATGTCTGGAGAAGGTTCTTGTTAGGGTGTTCCTATTCAGGAGAAGGTTCCAGATTTCTATTAAAGAGAAGCTTGATATTTCAAAGAGGTATGTTTTAGAATTGCACACATTTATGTTTATACCAAATTTTGAAGGAAAGAGGTATGAAGGATTTACAGATTGAACAAGGATGAAGACATGATGACATCATAGATATGATATTTTGATTAGACTCATCAATTGATTTCAGTTGATTTTAGTTGAGTTGAGTTGACTTCACTTGAGTACAGTCAGAGATGAACTAGTAGTGTTCATAATACACTAAATTGTGAGTTGTCAGTCACAGGTTCTAGGATTCAGTTCTTGATTTTGTTTAGTGTATTCACATGACAGAGCAGAAGTACGTTGAGAAATCTTTTTGTAAGATAAATGAAAATATGTGGATCCTAGTGTATGTTTTCAAGTTTGAGAAGACTAGAGATAGCAGGTTCAGAGTCAATACTTGCTACATTTACTGTCAAGCAATGATTGCTTGATGAGAAAACTATTGGATATCTAGTTTGCATATTTTTGCAAGTATTATGGTTCATACGCAACAAGTTCAAGTTTGGAGGAAACTCAAATTCAGTTTTGAAGAAGACTTTTAAAGAAAAGGTTTGAAGGTCTAACCTCATTCTATAATTTGGAAAGCTAAGTAATGACAAGGAAAGCTATTGGCATGTGTATAGTGCTAATAAAAAGGGTTTAGAGATTTTGTTTCACATACAAGTATTCATCACTGAAGATCAAATTTATTGAAAGAAGGAAGACATTCCAAATTTCATAAAGTCTGATATATTTGAAGAATTTTGGATACTAGTGTTAAATCATCCAGGGGGTGATGAAACATGAAGACTTATTTGTCAAATCATCCAGGGGGGTGATGAAACATGAAGACTTATTTTCAGCCATATGTGAAAGAATGCATAGTCATACCCACAGGTATTCCTATTTCAGTTATTCCTATATTTCCTTTGTCAAGTTCTCTTTATGTTCCATCTTTGTAAGAAGGAAGAAGGAGAATGTCTAGAGAAAGTTCCTCTTAGGGTGTTCCTATTCAGGAGAAGGTTCTAGATTTCTATTAAAGAGAAGCCTGATATTTTAGAGAGGTATGTTTTAGAAGTGCACACATTTATGTTTATACCAGATTCTGAAGGAAAGAGGTATGAAGGATTTAGAGATTGAACAAGGATGAAGACATGATGACATCATAGATATGATATTTGGATGAGACTCATCAATTGATTTCAATTGATTTTAGTTGATTTCAATTGACTTGGGTTGAGTTGACTTGAGTACACTCAGAGATGAACCAGCAGTGTTCATAATACACTAAATTGTGAGTTGTCAGTCAGAGGTTCCAAGATTCACTTCTTGATTTTTTTTAGTGTATTCACATGACAAAGCAAAAGTACGTTGAGAAATATTTTTGTAAGATAAATGCAAATATGTGGATCCTAGTGTATGTTTTCAAGTTTGAGAAGACTAGAGCTAGCAAGTTCAGAGTTATTACTTGCTACTTTTTTTTGTCAAGCAGTGATTGCTTGATGAGAACACTATTGGATATCTAGTTTGCATATTCTCTCAAGTATTATGGTTCATATTCAGCAAGTTCAAGTTTGAAGGAAAGTCAGATTCAGTTTTGAAGAAGACTTTTAAAGAAAAGGTTTGAAGGTCAGTTCGGGAGTAATAGTTTGCAGCTTATGAAGTTTGCAAGATCCAGTTCATTTTGTACCAATATGACATTTTGTAGGGGGGATTGTTGGAAAACAAAGGCAAATATCCTATTGGTCATTATGCTCAGAATAGAACAACGTATGTAGAACATTTTTCTACTCCTTGTACAAGTAATAAGCACTAGCAGCGTGGATAGCATAGAAGTCTCCCAAAGTTGCCACTCGAGTTCAAGTCTCACTCCTAGCACCAGTGCATTCGTGAATAAGTTGTTTTATGCTTTTCAGGAGAAAAAGGAAAAGATGGTGACGGATTAGGCCATGGACAGCTCTTTGTGATTCATGTTTAGCTTTCTACGATTACAATCCTATGCTTTATTGGAACAATCGTTATGTGAAGCTTTTGGGAGTGATTTATTGGGATCAAGAACATGCTATATAATCACAAGCTTGGGCTCATTGTCAATCATCCTTCACCAATTTCAACACAAGCTTTGGAGAGCTTGGACCTCAATAGAGGTGGTGTTTCTTCTAGCACATGGGGCAGCTATGGTGTTTGGTTGGAGCATGTTTTGGAGCGGCAATGGAGTTCTTCTTGGAAGAGAAGAGTGCGCTCACACTCTTGCTCATGGAGAGGACTTGGTCATTAGCAGCTTGGTGGTGAGGATCGGCAATCTACATGGAGAATTTGAAGATTGTCTTCTACATGAAGATTTCAGGTTACTTGAAAGACATTGGATCTTATGTTAAGTATTCAGGTACATATTCTCTTTATGCACACAGGTACTACTTGGAGTTTATGGAGGCAGTGGTATCCATATGAGGAGGAGTCCTATTCGTCATAGGTACAAGAGAATCAGTACGGTTATGCTTTATGCATATTTGGATGAGGTGTTAAACAAGGTATGGTCATATGAGTTTGAGGATTTCTAGCAGCAAACTTGTTAGCATTCTTTGCTAATTTTGTAAGTATGTGATCTTCTTACACATATGTGTATGTGTATCTGACTTAGGGCCTTCCATAGCCTAAGGTTAGATGAGGGTTTGTTGATTATCAGTTTTAGATTTAACCTTCCTCTTTTGGTCACTCATATTCATTCTTCTACAACCTATCAGGTCACGCATCTCATGTATATTCAGATTCATGTCCATACATGTGAATATGTTTCTTGTTACCTTTGTACATTCACTCATCCATCTATTTTTGTTCACCTAGAGTGGTTGAGAGTTTTGCTCCCACATTGTACATTGAACATTGGTATATATGATAGTGTGAGTAAGCCTTGGCTTACGTAAACACTTTACACATGTTTTCTAGTCTCTCTCTATCTTTGTCTCATCATTTGTATGATAAAGTGTGGTATGTTCATGTCTTGTGAATATTGGAAGATTGCTAGATTCTATGTTGTATATAATGGACCTATGGAACCATGAACTTTTGATATGAGCTATGGGCTTGCCTCATTTCCAACAAATATATACTATGGGGTGAGTACATTGAGTCAATTCATGCATACACCAAGAAAATCTCACATGAAAGTTGCCAAAGGGATCTCAAAGTACTTAAAGGGTACCATAAATGAAGGTCTATTTTATCCACTTACATCTAAATTGGATATCAAGCTATCCTCTGATGCATATGGGGTTGGCTTTAAAGATCATAGGAGGAGCACATTTGGTTACTTATCTTTTGTAGGATCTAAGTTGATTTCATGGTCATCAAAGAAACAAACAACTCTGGCATTGTCATCGACTGAAGCTAAATATAGGGACTTGCAAATGCAAACCAAGAGGCAATGTGGTTAAAGCTACTCTACTCAGATTTGGGGCTACATACATAGACTCCAATGATCTTTGGAGATAATACTAGCTCACTAAATTTGGCTCCTTATCCTATATATCATGCAAGGACTAAGCACATTGATGTGCATTATCATTATGTGAGAGAGAAACTACTTAGCAAGGACATACAATTGTCCTTTGTATCAACAAACTTGCAAGGTGTAGATATTCTAACTAAATCTTTGGAGGGAACTAAATTGAATAGGTTCAAGATGATGATTGGATTGCAGGACACCAAAGAGTTTTGAAGCCCAAGCATGTTAAGCTTGAGTCAGGAGCTATTGATGCAAATGAATCCAAGCACACATACTTGGAAATTTGGATATTCACTTCTATGAACTCACATGAAGTCACATATGAGTATCCACTTGTGAAAGCATGACTCTTATGTTTGTAAGAGTGAACTTGCAATCATGATATTTTAGGAGAATCTTTCCAAAAATTATTTGGTAAGGATTTATAGCAAATCAAGCCCTAAATCTTTGAAACACTTTTAGGTAAAGATACAAATTCAAACTTGAATCGTGGCTCCAACAAAAATGCTATAAAAGAGGACTATCTTGTCCCATGATTCAACAACCTGATAGAGCCTGATTTGGAGAGATCCTCTAAGGGATTTACAGAGGACATTGAGCTCACGCTATAGATCTACCATTTCCCTCACATTGTGCAATCACTCATTAACAATGTTAATGTATTGTATGTGTATTAATTTATATAGTTTTCTCATATCTCATCTATTATACTCTATCAAGAACCACTCAAAATAGTAAAATTCACTCATCCATTTCTTAGTGTATATACTTGACCATTTGTAGTGATTTAAGTTGGTATAAATTCATAGGAGTGTTTATTTTCTTTCTACAAATTTTCATTCTTATTTCCTTAGCTTATCTCGAGATATGTGCAAAACATTGCATTCTGATTAGAATATTGTTAGCTCCCTAAAACGTTGGAATGCATCTCTAATTTGCTAAGCATTAGTCTCTGAGTATAGTTTATCATTTCAAGTGAAATAACTTGCAAACAGTAGCTTAGATATGCCTAAAAGGAATTTGTTCAATTCTTAGCAGAGAAAGAGAACTGTTTATTTCTCTAAGCCGGTTGAGTGACCAAAATAACAATTTTTTGGTTCATAGTGAAAAACCAACTTATCTATTTTGATCCAATGATTTGAGGATCATCTTTCAAAGTACTTGGTGATTATTTATGCTTGGTAGAAAGCTCAAGAGGTCCACTTTCAATTCCTCAAGTCAGTTTTGGCTGGTGTGAAGCAGAAATTTGGAGCACCATCTCATCTCGGGAAGGTGTTCACCATCCCCTCCAACACATTACGATGCAACTACTCTTTTATTTGCTTATTAAAGCAAAGTAAAATAAACTACAAGATCTGAAATGAATTGAACAATGGTATCTACAATGACTTAATTGTTTCTAGTTTGATCACTTGAAATAATTCTTCACCCTAGAGATGTTGAGTAGGGGCATCCTCTCACCTTCCAAGCCATCTAGATGTACTGCTCCCTGAGGTAATAGCTTTATTGCCTTGTATGGTCGTATCCATTTGGGTACAAATTTCATTGAAACTCATGGGATCGGATGCACCAAAACCAAAGATCCTTCGTGCAATTCATTGGCCCTAAGATCCTGATCATGGAATCTTTACACTCTTCTTGTGTTATCTATAATTTCTGCATAGCTCCTTGCCTATATTCTTCTAATGCTACTAGTCTCCTAATGGGCAGCTCAATTCTAATTGTTTTGGCTCGAATTTCTCTCTTGATAATAAATTTGAATGGTTCCAATTCCACTTTACCATATAGTAGTTGGAATGGACTCTGGATAGTGGTTCCCCTTCTAGTAGTTCGGAATGCGCAGATCACACTAATGAACACGTGGACAAGAGCTTTGATGATCAAAGGGTTTTGTGTAGCGAACCAATCAAAATTTTAATAGAGCTTTCAACTTGGCCATTTGCCCTTGGGTAGGAAGCACATGACTTTTCATGAAAGACTTTGTACCTTTCAAAGCTAAATTAGAGCAATTGATTTACAAAGTGTGTGCCCCCTATAACTAGTAATTTTAACTGGGAAACTAAACCTTGAGAAGTTACTTTTATACAAAAACTCAACCATTATCAAGGTCGTGCACACAATAGTAGCTTTAGCTTCTATCTGCTTAGTTGCATAACATGTTGCCATCAGAATATACTTCTTACCCTAGGTTGACTAGTTTAATTGATCCGACCACTAAAATGAAGACCCATCATTTGAAAGGTAGCCATCCCATGGAGATCACTAATGGTTGAAAATTCAATCTAGTTGGCCTAGGAGTTTATCTCTTGTAGATGTCACATTCCTTAGCAAATTGGATTGCATCTTTGTAGATCTAAGGCTACCATAGTCTCTTGTGGATGATTGTGTGAGCCAAATCCTCTCCCTTTAGATGCTCTTTGCTGTGAACTGCTTCAAGCAAAAAGTTTACCTCCTCTAGAAAAACACACTTCCGCAAGATATCGTTCTGGCAATATTTACACATATATCCATTTATGAGTGAGTAAGATTTTGTGTTAAAGAGTAACCTCATTTTTTCTATTGGTGTTAGGTGTTCTGAGAATTTACTGGTAGTGAGGAAACGAAGAACTCCATCATACCAATCAGTTTGCATTGCGACCACGAAAAGACTACTATCTATGAGTTCATCATTAATACCTAATGCCTAAATCTCAAAATCAAATTCTTGAAATAGCACTAACCATCGCAAAACCCTTCTAGATATGCTTGTTAATCAAGTACTTCAAAGGCTGATGATCATATATGAAAATACAATGCTCACCTAGGAGGTAATGTTGAAACTTTTGAAGCAAGAATATTATAGACAAACCTTCCCTTTTGGTAGTGTTGCAGTTCCTTTCTGCTTTGGTGAGTAATTTGGTAGCATAAGCAATACGTTGATCTACCTTCTATGATGATGGTTGAGCCAAAATTGCTCCAACTACATGAAGACTAGCGTCTATATACACATGGAACTCTAATGAACAATTAGGAGCAGTTAAAAGTGGATCAGTACATAGCCTCAATTTTAGTTTGCAAAATGCTTTTTCAGCTTCAAGACTCCACGAGAAAGGATAAATTGTCTATGGTATCCTACATTGCCTTAGAAACTTTATACTTCCTTTGGATTTTGTCAAATAGGAATGGAGAGGATAGCACTAATCTTTGCGGGATCAAGAGTTATCCCTTCGGTCCATACTATGTGACCAAGAAGAGTTTCTTTAGTGACCAAAAAAAGACATTAAGCAAGATTTAACTTCAAAATTGTTCTAAGACATTGCTCTAAGATTTCATTCAAATTTTCCTAGTGATCATGGAAATCTTAAACTGCTACTCTCCTATCTGTGCCTGAAAATAATTAAAAGTCATCCATGAAAATGCGTAGAAGGGTTGTTAACCATTTTCCTAATATCACATACATTGTTCTACTAATTGAGATCGGTGTAGTTTTCAAGCCAACAGCCATGTGGGTATAAACATAAGTGCCCCATGGAGTAATAAAGGCTATTTTGTACATATCATCGGCATAGTTAACTATCTCGTTGAAGCCACTGAAACCATCAATTAAACTATAAATAATGTGTCTGGCTAATTCTTCAAGCACTTGCTCTATGAATGGTTCAGGAAAGCCATCTTGAACAGTCATCTATGACTCAAACTATGTTCTCTACGTGATTCGCACATCCACTAGAGCTGGTCTCGGGTATGAGATAGCTCGGGGCCATCTTTTAGGCATCTGATGGATTACATGGAAGTGAGATTCTCTGCTCTTTGGAAGCAAACACTCTGAAATTTTGCGATCCAAGTAAGAATGACCAGGAGTTCTCCTACATCTATGGGCAGTGCTTAGCGCGGTCTACTTCTACTGGGTAGGCATGAGGAACATGTCAACGTGTGGGAATAGTGGTATACTACAGAGGGCCGGCAAGGCCGTATGGGTCCTCTCTGAAATCGGGTTTCGATAGAGGCCTTCGACAGTGGCTGATGATGATGACCTCCCAAAATGTCCATGGAGAAGAAGATAGTTCACGAAAGAAAACAAGAGGATCTTGTATCCTCTGATACCAATTGCTGGAAATTTCTTGAGTGATGTGTGTGACTCTCCTCCCATCCATATATACCCTATTGTACTCTAAAAATAGCAATGATGTACCATTAAAAATAGCAATGATCTAGAATAGTCTAGTGTGAACATGTGGCCATCATGCAACACTTATTTCCATTACTATCAAAGTAGTTCCCATTACTACCAAAGTACCTTAGGGTACTCCCCGAGCTTAGAACCTTGGCTAGTTGACCCTTGTCCCTCACACACATGGATTGATCCCTATGGGTCAAATAGACTAATCCCTTTGGATCACATGCACTAATCCCTGTGGATCAATGTCTGACAATATACCTGCAAATAAATTTCCTTTTGATGCAATTTCTCTATAAAAATAAAAAAAAATCATGGAAAAAGTACTCTCCCCTCCATCATATCTAAAACATTTCAGATACCTTCCAAATTATCTCTCAACTAGTGCTTTGAATCTTTTGAAGAGAAAAAACACATCACACTTATGGTTCATGCAATATAATCATATCATCCTCTTAGAATCATCTATGAATGTCACAAAGTACCTATTACATCCAATGGAGTTCTCTTTTCTTAGACCCCACACATCTGTGTGAATCAAGTTGAGGGGGTGGTGTCTCACATAGTTGCTCTTTTGGAGAGGTAATCTTGTTGACTTGAGTAGTCCTTTGATTGAACTTGACTTCATGGCCCTTCTCCAACATTGTTCCCGAGGTATTTTGTGATAGTG
Source organism: Ceratopteris richardii (assembly GCA_020310875.1). NCBI lineage: Eukaryota > Viridiplantae > Streptophyta > Polypodiopsida > Polypodiales > Pteridaceae > Ceratopteris > Ceratopteris richardii. Next base: position 81,111,458 of record CM035411.1, read on the forward strand.
CGTACATGCAACACATCCTATTAGCACTTTGCCTTTTGGGATTCAACCATCATAACATTACTTATATTTATGATAGTGTGAGGTGTGTCATCACTTGTTTCCACATGCCCCTTTATTGATGGAACTTACATCTTGGAGAAGAAGACCTTGTTGCACCTCATATGATTTCTCCATCCAATCTCTATCTACCATGCATTGTGAACATGTTTTGCATGATTTGAAATTTTCATCATGGTCATCATGCCTTAATAATCATTTTTTGAAGAAGTAGATGAATAGTTACCTTGTCGCTTATATGAGTTTCATGGTTGATTGTTTTCTCATCGTTGATAGCAATCCCTTGCATACATTTCAAGCATGCCACATATGTACCAACCATCTAAATTTCCTCCATCTCTAAATTGGTTTATTCTTCCTCCTCTTCCTCTATGTCTCCCCCTTCATTTTTATGCTAAGTATTGTTGGTGCAATTCAAGCCTTCACAATTTGGCTTGGATACTATCTTGAAGACTCAACATTTGAGAAGGACTATAGGAACTTATGCTTATAAGTTCTTACCAGTTTATCTCTTGTAAAAGTCTTAGTGACTTGGCATTTTATGTAATCACACCTAATTGATTGGAAGTCGTGGAAAAGGTTTTTTTTTAATTGAGAGAATATCTCAATACACTTTTAGGTGAAAGATTCTAGGAGATTGATTTGAATTCAAATTCAAATCATCACTCAATTCCTATAAAAACTACTAGGAAAAAGTCGCGGGTGTCCTTCACTATTCCCGAGGCTAACATCTGTGATCATTGAGTGTGTGAGGTCTACTCTATAGCCTACACCTTTGAGTACCATTGGACTATGTTTATCATGTCAATGGGAATGTACATCAATATGATTTAATACATACATTATTCATATATCATATCTGTATTCTTTGAGTTGTCTACCTTCAAGTCTGTCAACTTTAAAGAGGCATATCTCGGTGATTTCTCAACCAAATCAAGTGATTCAAAGCACATTGGATTCAGCTCAAAGTTGTCTACATATCCACAAAATTTAAAGAATTTTGGTTCAGTCATGGCAGAGAAATCTCAGTCGAAGTGCTCACTGGTCTGTGTCTGTAGAGCTCCTAAAATATCGAGGGTAAACTTTATTTTGCTAAAGTGATTTCTCAGAGTATGATTTGTCATTTCTTCTCATTTCACTTGCAAATGATAGCTTGTTAAGCTAATGTAATATGTACAAAAGGAATGTGATCAATTGTAAGTGTGCTGGTCATACTGAGTGAAAGACTGAGTAGGTGTCAATACCAAAATAGCAAGTTTTCTTGGATTTTTTGAAGTCTCAAGTAGTCTGTTTTGATTTGATCATTACACATATCATTTGAAAAGTACATATATGCTTTCTTGGTATCATTTGGAAGCTAATCAAGTGTGTTAATCATTCCTGGAGTCAAAGGAGGACTGGTGTGAAGCAGGTTTAGCAGCACCTACTCAACCTCTGAGTGCATCCAACCATCCTCTCCCAACAGTGGTATCAAAGAAAATAAGGTAACATGGGAGATGGTTTTCCTTCATTCATTGACAAATTGGACAGGAAAAATTACCAAGCTTGGTCTCTAAGGATGAAGACCTATCTACAAGGAAGAAGCTTATTTGGATTCATCTTAGGAGATGAGGAATTGCCTTCATTCAAAGCAAGAGGACTACCCACCAAGGATGAACAAGAGAGGCTCAACACATGGTGTGCAAAAGATGCATTGGCAAGGTCTTACCTTCTTAACTCTATATCTGATTTCCTTTTACCTCATATTAGGAACTGTAAGAGACTTGGGAAACCTTGTCATCATACTTCTCTTCCAACACAAGGGCCAGGAAGAATCAACTGTGGATTGAATTCACTACTCTTAGGAAGCAATCAAAGCAATCAGTTTCAGACTTTGTCACTAGGGTCAAAGACATTGCAGACCAGCTTGCAAGTATTGGAGAGGAGATTGAAGAGGAACAAATAGTAAGGCAGGTAATCAATGGACTAAAGGCTGATGACAAATGGGAGAGCTTTACCACAACAATGGACCTATACATGGACATACATGCTCCTGATCTAACAACTTTGATTGGTCAACTCTTCACACATGAAGCAAAGCTTACAAGGAATGGAGAGCAATCAAAAGGTAACAACCCCTCTGCCTTATACACTAATAAGAAGGTTAAAGATAAAAGTAAAAGTAAGAAGGTTGATGAAGAAGGCTCTACCTCCCAAGCCAACTATGCAGGGAGAGGTAGATCTTCAAGAGGTAGAGGCAGAGGAGGTAAGCAAGGTAGGGGGAGACCCTACAATTCATCACCATGCAATATTTGTGGATTTTCTAACCACACCACAGATGAGTGCTACAGAAACTACAAAAATCAGAGAGGAAGAGGCTATCAAAGAGGTGGATACTCTCAAGGTAGAGGCAGGTTCAACCAACACCAAGGCTACAATGGATACAACAATCAGTACAACAACAATTACAACCACAACCACAATAATAACTACCAAGGTGGATTCAAAAATAGAAGGGATTACAACAACTACACAGAGGAGCAAGATGACTCCCTATTGATCATGAATATGACTTCTAAGTCAGGTATCAATGATGATCACTTATTCTATATTGATTCAGGATGTTCTAATCATGTAGCTGGCAATGTGGCACTACTTTCTGATTTGGAAGAACCCAAAGGCAAACATCAAGTGCAGACAAGTGATGATACTAAGCATTCTGTTGTAAATATTGGTAATGTAAAGACTAGTGATGGTAATCAGAACTTATTGAGCAGAGTAATTTATGTCCCAACAATCACCAAGAACTTAATGAGTGTAGGTCAGATTGTGGAAAAAGGTTTACAGGTCACGTTCAATCAACATGGAGCATATGTGGAGGACCCAAGACATGGATTCCGAAGGATAGCCAAGGGAGAAAAATCATGTAGATTGTTTACTTTTGAGCTAGAGGACACAAAGAACATTGCTTTATACAATTACAAGGATCAAACACTTTCAGAATTAGAAATATGGCACAAGAGGTTAGGTCACATAGGTGAAAGGACCTTAAAGCAAATGTGCAGGGATCAATGTGTGCTTGGGATACCTAATGTATCCAAGCAACACATGATTTACAAGTGTGGAGCTTGTCAGTTTGGTAAGTCACACAGGTTGCCCTATTCAAAGAAAGTTTTTATGCATGAAGACTATCTGGAATTGGTGCATACAGATGTTTGGGGACCTAGCAAGGAACCATCCATTTCAGGATTAAGGTATTATGTGTCCTTCATTGATGATTATAGCAGATGGACTGTGTTATACTTTATGAAGCATAAGGATGAAGTATTTAATTGTTTCAAAAGATATCTTGCACTAGTTGAAAATCAAACAGGAAGAAACTTGAAAAGACTAAGGTCAGATGGGGGAGGTGAATACTTCTCCAATGAATTTGTATACTTCTTGCAAGAAAGAGGCATCAAGAGGGAGATAACTAGAGGGTACTCACCTGAACAAAATGGGGTAGCTGAAAGAAGGAATAGACTCATTGTTGAAACAGCTAGGTCTATGCTTAATGAAAAGAAGTTGCCAAATTATCTTTGGGCAGAGAGTGTATCTACTGCCACCTATCTCATTAACAGGTTTCCATCAAAGTTACTTGATGGAATGACACCATATTAAGCTTGGCATGGTAAGAGACCACCATTGGATCATTGCAAAATCTTTGGTTGTATTGCATATGTGCATATTCCCTCACAGGTAAGGGGAAAGCTAGACCCTAAAGCTGAAAAATGTATCTTCATTGGTTATGATTTGAATAAAAAAGGGTACAGATTCTACAACCCAAGAAACAAAGGCTTCAAGGTAAGCAGAGATGTCATCTTCGATGAGAATGACTCATGGTATGAGAATGAATGCAGGAAGATTAGTCTACCTTATGATTTGGAAGAGGAGTTTCCAAAGATAATCAAAGTGGAACCAAACAAAGAAGAAGACTCAAGTTCAGAGGATGATGACACAATCAACCTTGAAGAATTCAAAGCATGGAAGTCCAAAGGAAAGATGAAGATGAAGCAACTAGAGGATATTCTAGAATCCTCAAATCAGTCAATCAGGAGATCTAAGAGAGAAAGCAAGAAACCAATCAGATTTGGGTATGATACATCTCTTATAACTAAGCATTTTGTATACCTTGCAAAGGATGTGTTGAATGAAGAACCAGGTACATATGAAGAAGCAATCACCAAACCAGAATGGAAAGGAGCTATGGATGAAGAAATGGAAGCTCTCAAGGAGAGTGACACATGGGACTTAGTACCCAAGAAGGACTCTATGAAGGTGATAGGATCCAGATGGATCTACAAGCTAAAGGGGAACTCTGATGGAACAATCAACAGGTACAAAGCTAGGTTGGTAGCCAAGGGTTTTGCACAAACCGAAGGCATTGATTATGAGGAGACATTTTCACTTGTGGCTAAGATGCCAACAATCAGAATTTTGGTGAGTGTAGCTGCATCCAAGAATTGGAACATGTACCAATTAGATGTCAAGAATGCTTTCTTGAATGGATGGATATCTGAAGAAGTCTACATGTCACAACCACCTGGCTATGAAGATCCCAAGAAGGTAAATTATGTTTGTAAATTGAAGAAGGCTCTATATGGATTGAAGCAGGCACCTAGAGCATGGAACTACAGGTTGACAACATATCTCCAAGACCAAGGATTTGTGATGAGTAAGGCAGACACATCTCTATTCATAAAGAGGAGTAGTACAGAGGTAATCTACTTGTGTGCTTATGTTGATGACATCATCATTACAGGTAATGATGTCAGTGAGATTAGACACATCAAAGGACAGATGATGAAGGAATTCAAGATCAATGATCTTGGATTATTAAAGTACTTCTTAGGTCTTGAATTGATTTATACAAACTTAGGTATCTTTATCACTCAGAAGAAGTATATTCAAGACATGTTGAAGAGGTTTAATTTGCAGGAGGCTAAAGTCTCAAGCACTCCTATGGAGGTCAACCTAAAGCTTAGTGCTCATGAAGGGGATGAACTCCAAGACATTACAGGATATCAAAGTATGGTAGGTAGTTTGAATTATGCTACCTTAACCAGAATTGACATAGCATATGGAGTTAGTGTGCTAAGACAATTCATGCACAAACCAAGGGTACCTCACCTAGAGGCAGCAAAGAAGATTTTGAAGTATCTAAAGGGAACTCAGAACCATGGTTTGTACTTTCCTTATACATCAGATATTGATATTAAAGTATATTCAGATGCAGATTGGGCAGGATGCAAGGATGATAGGAGAAGCACATCAGGATACATATGTTTTGCAGGTGATAAACCTATTTCTTGGTCAGCCAAGAAACAACCTACAGTAGCTTTGTCATCTACTGAAGCAGAGTATAGAGGGCTAGCCAATGCCACTCAAGAAGCTATTTGGTTGAAGCTTTTGTATACAGAGTTAAGCCTATACACAAGGCCTCCAATTATCTTTGGAGATAACACAAGCTCTCTTCACCTTGCAGCTAATCCAATATATCATGCTAGGACAAAGAACATAGAGGTTCATTACCACCATGTGAGAGAAAAGTTGCTAAGCAAAGACATTCAATTGAATTATGTGTCCACTAATATGCAATGTGCAAATTTACTTACTAAAGCTTTGGATGGAAACAAGTTATGCAGATTCAAATCCATGATTGGATTGCAGGATGTGATTGAAGAATAAAGCTAAAGACTTGATCCAAAATGTTTGGCTTGAGGGGGAGCTGTTGGTGCAATTCAATCCTTCAAAATTTGGCTTGGATACTATCTTGAAGACTCAACATGTGAGAAGGAATATAGGAACTTATGCTTATAAGTTCTTACCAGTTTATCTCTTGTAAAAGTCTTAGTGACTTGGCATTTTATGTAATCACACCTAATTGATTGGAAGTCGTGGAAAAGGTTGTTGTTTAATTAAGAGAATATCTCAATCAATTTTTAGGTGAAAGATTCTAGGAGATTGATTTGAATTCAAATTCAAATCATCACTCAATTCCTATAAAAACTACAAGGAAAAAGTCGCGGGTGTCCTTCACTATTCCCGAGGCTAACATCTGTGATCATTGAGTGTGTGAGGTCTACTCTATAGCCTACACCTCTGAGTACCATTGGACTATGTTTATCATGTCAATGGGAATGTACATCAATATGATTTAATACATACATTGTTCATATATCATGTCTGTATTCTCTGAGTTGTCTACCTTCAAGTCTGTCAACTTTAAAGAGGCATATCTCGGTGATTTCTCAACCAAATCAAGTGATTCAAAGCACATTGGATTCCACTCAAAGTTGTCTACATACCTACAAAAGCGATTTGGTTCAGTCATTGCAGAGAAATCGCAGTCGAAGTGCTCACTGGTCTGTGTCTGCAGAGCTCCTAAAATATCGGGGGTAAACTTTATTTTGCTAAAGTGATTTCTCAGAGTATGGTTTTTCATTTCTTCTCATTCCACTTGCAAATGATAGATTGTTAAGCTAATTTAATATGTACAAAAGGAATTTGATCAATTGTAAGTGTGCTGGTCATACTGAGTGAAAGACTAAGCAGGTGTCAATACTAAAATAGCAAGTTTTCTTGGATTTTTTGAAGTCTCAAGTAGTCTGTTTTGATTTGATCATTACACATATCATTTGCAAAGTACATATATGCTTTCTTGGTATCATTTGGAAGCTAAGCAAGTGTGTTAATCATTCCTGGAGTCAAAGGAGGGCTGGTGTGAAGCTGGTTTAGCAGCACCTACTCAACCTCTGAGTGCATCCAACCATCCTCTCCCAACGAGGAATGGCCTCTTTGATCTTGTCTTTGGTCTTGACCAAGGCCTCTTCATTTTCCTCTTATGCCCTTGCTTTCTCAGCTTCCTTTGTCCCTAGCTTTACCTACATAAAGTACTTGGGCCTTATTGCCCCTTGATTTGTTACCTCCAAATATTCATCTCCTCCATGACCATCAAGGCAAGAAGTTTCTTAGAATGAGAAAGGTTGTCCTTTGAATAAACCAAGGTGATGAATGCTTTCCATTTTTCATCATCCCTCAATACATTAAGCATCTAAGCTTCTAGTTCATCATCATCAATATGAAAACCAATGCAACATTATGCATGAATTAATTAGTTTACCTTTAAAATTAATTATCATTGATATTGCTACTTGGTGATTTCCTTGCTTAGATCATCCTTCACTTGTCTCTTCCTAAATTTTGTGGATGTATAGTAAAGCCATTCTAAGGTTTCCCATACCTTTATCAATGTATCTAAATCTTTTATGTATCCAATCATTGCAAATTAGTATGAGAGAATGAATACTATTCTCTTGTCCCTTTCATTCTTCTCTAAATGCCTCAATTGATCATTGGTGGATTATTTCCTAATTTGGGCCTTAGGTCTGATCCACTTATTAATACCCACAATGCTTCACCCATAAGAAAGCTTGACATCCTAAAGCTCCATGGTTGGTAGTTGCTTTTGTCACACTTTTCCATTTGTGTGTTGAACTCACCCATGGTGATCTTCTTCTTCTTTGGGATGCTCACTTAATGACCTAGGAAGCAACATGAGTGACTCTTGAAAATTTAACTTTGGACTCCACACATTTGAAACAAAATGATGTAGCCCTTTTGCCTGTTCAAAAACCGCTCCCTTTTGATTTTTGAACTTTAGAAATGCTATAATGTAGCTTCCTTCTTGTTTCCTTCCCTTAGGATCTGAATTCTAGTCTTGATTCTCTGATACCATTGACATGGGATGTATAGGAACCACTTTGCAATAACAAAGTGGTCCGAGATAGTCAGGTCTATGTGTCGGGAAACTGAGGGAATACCCTAGTGGCGGATGGTGTTTTGGTCGATGTAAGATCTGTCAAGTCTTCCTTTCCTCAGAGAGTCCCCCAATTGGAGATTAGACCAGGAGAACCCCTTCATGTCTTTCACCTCGACCAGTTCAAGATGGAGCTTGATTTTATCCCATACTACTCTTTATCCCGACCGTCAATGATTTTCCCCTTGTTATTCCATCGGTCCTCAGGAAACTCAACCATGTTGAAGTCCCCACAATTCAAAACATTGTGTGAAAGGGAGTCAATGGAAGCCCACATATCGGTTCTATCCGCCTCTCCATTAGGGGCATAAATTGAGACCATAGTGAACTGAATGGGGAGCCCGATAGAGGCAGCAATCCAACAATGATTCCGATCTTCACAAGTCAAGGTCAATCTGCCAGACTAGGAGTGACTTATACCAATTGCAGCACCACCTGCCCCCTAGGGTGCGAAGTGGAGAGCCAAAGGTGGTTCGGAGAAATGCATTTAAGATGTTTCTAAAGATCCTTAGCTTTGATTTTAATCTCTTGTAAACAAATAAAGTCGGGGTTGAGGCACTTGTCTTTGAACAACTGACCAAGAGCCGCCACTCTTGAGGGGTCAGACAAACCCCTCACATTTAGGGATGTGATTTTCATTATTGATGGTTGCCCTCTTTGAGGGGAGGAACCAGATCTTTTTTTTTTCTTGTGATCTTCTTAAGATCCTTCTCTTGAGGGGGCTCTTCCAAGGCATGCCCCACGGTTGTTTCCCTTTTAGCTTTGACTTTTGTTGCAGTAAGCTTGGCATGGAAACCAGAAGAGTAGGAACAAGAAAGGAGATTTCATTGCCTCGGTTATCCTCATTGCTACTAGAGAAGACTTCCTCTTTACTCGTGGTGTAACCTTCCTGCTTGTCTTCTTTGCTGGTAGAGCACCCAAGGGTATTGTTAGCACGGTCTTCTTCATAATGGTTATACCCTCGGAGGTCAACCTCATTAATCTCCTTTTCTAGGTTATAGTACATGTTATTCAAAGGAGCGATGGTCGCAAATGTTCCTTGCTACTGATCTTCGAGGGCTAACTTTCCTCCTATGTCTTACTTCAGTGAATCCTTCTGAATCCATCTCTGTAATACGAGTGCCCTGTTCTTCCTCCATCGGAGGGGGATGACCCCGAGTGCCAACTTGAGGAAAAGGATCTGGGGCCCCATCCCGTTTAAGCTTGTTTTTATTGGTACTTTGCTTCATGGGGAAATTTTTGATCCTATGATCTTGTTGCCCGCAACGGAAGCAAGCATTTGGCAAATTCTTGTAAGCAACCTCTTGTACCTAGATCCTACCCTTTCCACACTAAATGGAGATCTTCAAGGGGAGGACCTGGTTCAAGTCCGTTTCAACGCAGATTTGTGGGTGCCATCCTACATTGAAAGAATGTTTAGCACCATCATAGATTAACCTCCCATCATCCTCTTTAGAGGCCATCAGGCGACTGATCAGTGAAACAATTTCTCAAAGAAATCCATGTAGGAAATAGAGCAGATTGGGAAGCTCCACCCATAGTTGGTAACGAAGAGGCTTTGACTTGTTTGGAACAAAGTTTGGGGTCCACTTGAATAGACATAAGGTGGACCGGCCCACTTGCTAGGAACCGGCTTGTAGGGCTTGGAAGGCCATCTCTTCATTCTCAAGCAGTAGAAGAAGGTGATTCACCGGCAGGAATCGATATTTGCACACAAGTAGACCATGCGGGAACCACTCCTTGCATAGCCAATATCTCACATTTTCTAGAGGGGGGCTCGGGCCAAAAACTTGACCGATTAGACAAGTTTTCATCAGTTCTTCTTGCTTAGCCACCATAGACTCCTTGCACAAAGAGACCACTGGAGGTGCGATGTCCGATGGAATAGAATCTATCTCAAGGGGGCACTAGGACTGGGGGGAACCACATTTCTCAAGATCAATGAGGGAAAACCAGTCGACATAGCGGCGAGAACAAACAAACGCAAACTACAAAGATTTCAAAAGAGGAGAGATGAGGCTTGACTACTAAAGCAAAACTTTGCTTGGGAAGGATCACTTAGCAGATGATTAGATAAAAGTTCTTGAGTTAAATGCAAGAAGCACGAAAGACGAAAAACAAGCCAAAAGACTTAAAGTCTCCATGCTATTAGTCCATGGAAACATACACATACACATACACATACACATACACATACACATACACATACACATACACATACACATACACATACACATACACATACACATACACATACAAATACACATACACATACACATACACATACACATACACATACACATACACATACACATACACATACACATACACATACACATACACATACACATACACATACACATACACATACACATACACATACACATACACATACACATACACATACACATACACCACATACACATAAACATACACATACACATACACATACACATACACATACACATAC